>JAZGTJ010007853.1:0-22061 GCA_036877575.1 Botia almorhae | reverse complement strand
ACAGGGATCAGTAAACACATAATATAAGTGCAAGAGATAAGAGGTACAAAAGGGCATTGAATAATGAAAACATAAAGAAAACGGTACTCAAGTGCTTTGCGGTAACATAAGCTATTGAATCTGAGACCCAAGGACTGACTTGCAATAGCTTTCAGAAAGAACACGCATTCTCCAGACACTCTGCACATTTATCAGGCACTCTTAACTGCTGCAGTAAATGCTTACCTGTTTTTTGCAGAAACAACGCTTGCCCCACACTTGTAATTCATCCAAATGCTGACACAAGTTAGGGGTTACCTGAAGATAACATGCTTTCTTATCCCCGTTACCTTTAAGACTTTACCCATGACGCGAAAAGAAGCAATTCATGATTATTTAAGCCAGTACAATGTATCATCTGTGATTTGGCAAATTGCTGCAGTTGTTTGAAAATAAGTTATTGCTCAAACCTCAAACTTTCCAATGAGGGTAAAATAATCTGTAGTGTAAGAGAATCTGTAGTTGAAGCACTATGTTGGAAACATTACATTGTTTCAATGTGTACATTAAGGTAACAAGTAGAGACTTAAACTCAAACTTTCATATAACTTGATGTAATTTGAATCAACTGGAGACAACATGCAAAATGGAGGATGATTATGGGGTGTCATGCAACCAATGTGTAAATGTATATGCATTAGTGGAGTTGATGGGTGTAAAGTTGGCTACAAACCCGAAGTGAAATTTTACATATTTTAAATCTAATCAATTGCACATTGTTCAAAAACTATTTGTTTGATTTTTGTTTGTGATTTTGTGTCAACTGAGCTGCTTCTTTGTGGTATTGGAAAATCTGCACTTTTTCATTATAGGCTATTATTCTGAGGGAAATTATTGTTTAAATGTGATAAAATGTGTTAAACAGAGCTGAGAGTGGGTCTTGGCTGCTCAAAAATTCTGGATCTTGAATCACCTTTATTAAAAATTGTGTGTGGAACAGTGATGATACCATGGTGCTGATATGTACATGAAAGCAAACTGTGTTACTGACTTGTCTAAGACACCTGATTTCCAGTGCTAGTTTCATGTTATACAATGGCATACACACGGCATCCCAAATTATCCAAATAATTTTTTAGCATTAGAACTTTTTAGTACCATGTCCTAGTGGGTGGAGAGGGGATGTAGGACTTTGTGACTGACATCCATTAAAGTTCTGTGGTTCTCAGCAGAGCTTTTTGCAGAGCTCTAGGATGTAGATTTAGTGCAGGGCTTTCCATAATTGATGTGAACGTCAATCTTTGAAACATTCTGTAAGACGGTGCAGCGCACCAATGCATTTCTCTTTCAGACCAACAATGTATTATGCTATAATGTTTGCACTTTGCAGTGAGAGGGATTCATCCTGTGTAGATTATAGCCTAGATGTTGACATATCTCTCCAGTCTTCAGGAAATGCATCTGTGCTTGATGTCTCTCATTACATGTGACATTATGAACACCCCAGGCAGCGAAAATTACAGATGCTCTGCCAGCTATAATCTGACATTAACGTAGAGCTTTCTCTAAAAATCCACAGAGACCTGCTTATGTACGGTACTCAGATCACATTGTGTGCTACAGTATGTTAGGACAGGTTGTTATATTGAATATTCACATGTTCATAATGTGTTCCGGTAGCTCAGTAGAGCATTATGTTAGCGCCGCAAAAGGTTGTGGGTTCGATTTGCAGGGAACACGTACTGAAAAAAGGTTGCTTTGGATAAAAGCCTAAATGTATGCATAAATGTATAAATGCATAAAATCACAAGGTGATTTCATATGAAGTTGTACAATATGAATTATACAAAAACAGTATTAGAAAAAAATCAAGCATGAAGGTCCACCACATCTGCACTCCTAAACCTAACCTACCAGTTTGTGAAAATGTGAAAGTTACAAACTGTCATAAGATTGCGTTGAATGGATGTAAAGGAATTAATTTTCATTATTAAGAGTAAAAATCACTAAAAACAATTGTGAACTAAAGAAAATTGTAATTGAAAAAATAAAATGGAAATGAAAAACTAAATTAATAACACTGTATAGAATTGAACTCTGGTTTAGTCCAGGCAATCGAAACAATGTAAAAACAGTATCTTTAAACATTGTCTCCCTGAAACTCAAACCTTCTCTCTGGAGAGATCCATCAGCGTTCAGCTTCTGGAGATTGTCATGATATGTGGCAGCACAGAGTTTGGCCAGGTAACACAGTGACTGTCAACCTGTGCCTCAGTCACAGATGGTAAACAGCCACTCACTCTAAGTGGAGGTGACATCTTGAGATCTGACTGTCTGTTGATTTCTCTCCTCAGGGCAGTCTCACCACATGGCATTGAGGGAATAAAAAAATTACGTCATTTGCATACTGCAAAGCAATGTGTTAACATGAGTATCACATTTGTGTACAAACATATGATAAACAGTAGTGTACCAAATGGTGCTTGATGGGGTCTCAGAATCTTTGTTTGTGTCTGAGGTCAAGAGAACTTTTGTGTCTTGTTTGTCATTTTATGAGTTTGCGCATTAATGGTTTGATTATTTGTATTGCTTTTTTGCTTGTTTTTTAAAGACATTTTATTTGGAAATATTACGATTATATCAAAGATCTCTACCAATCCATTTATGTCCTTTGTTATCCTTCTTTCAAGCCAACGTTTTATCCAGAACCTGATGTGATTTCGGGTGAACCCTTGGAAGCCTGTTTAGTATTTGTCTACAAGGAACCTTTTGCAGTTACCTTTAATGTATTTCTCAATTTGCCTCTGGCTTTTGAGAGTTTAAGAGCAGTCAACTGAAGAACAAAGTCAATGTAGGCACTGAATATCTCCTTCCTTAATGAGTCCTCTTATCTGCATTCAGATTTTATTAGCTTTGATGGATTGCCACCTACTGTCCTTTTACACAGACTGGAGATGTACGAACGGTCATTTCTGTGTACATAAGAGACCATAAGAGAGGTTTGCAGATGGATAAAAGATAAAAAAAGGGTTGAGCAGCCACTGCTGTGGTAAATACTACTTTACTGCAGATGGCTGTGCCTCTGCCAAACAGGTTCCTCAGGGGCCTGAGATCAAAAAGGAGGAGAGATTGGACTGGAGCAGTTCGATAGCCCCTGCTGCCCACAGAGGACGAGTTTGGTGTCTTTGCCCAGGTTTTGAACCAGCCTGTCTAGACGAACCAGTGTGAAGTATACCTGGTGTGGGCACATATACATAGGGCAATGCAGCACAAAAGGATCCTTCAGCTTTAAGCAGCTTTTATATTGGACTTTTTCTGTACCTGTTTTACTGCTTTACTGAATTTTTCTGTCTCTGCCTGCTTTTGGTAGAGTCTTCCTGATCTTTTTTTTACTATGTTTTTTTTTCCTTTTTCGGCACTTCACTCTCCTTTTTGTGGAAAGCTTTGTCAGACATTACTTAGAAAATTTAAAAATGGTCAAATCTGTTTCCATGGCAACCGATTGTCTGTACTAAAGGGGGGCCCTCCTTTTCACCTCCTTTCTTCTGTTTTTGTGGCATTAAAGACTATGTAGGTTCAAAATGGATTACTACTGTACTTTAGGGACAGGAGAGATATAAAATATTCACTGTATATTTGCAATGTTTTTACTGCCAATACTATTAAGCAAAACATGGAGCATTTTTGGGATGATTTCATTGCATTGTATATTTGTTTGCTAAGCTTCCTAAAGATTTCATGAGAATCATAGTTATCACATTATAATGAGGGATAAATTAGAGAGAGGTATTTTATTCTGATGAATCTGTGTTGAACTCTGATATTTCACACAAACATGTTGATGAAAAGGCCATAGTGTCATTGGAGTATGTTGCAAGTTAATGTATATTGATGTCTAGGAGCAAAACGCTTTTACTTAAGTTATTTCTGCTCTCCAGTGAATTTTGTCCTGTGTTGTTTAAATAGAGCTATAGCCTCATAAGTAGAGTTGACATTTGCCATGAGGTCTGATTCACTTTGCAGCACTTTGTGGCCAGGAAAGACCAATCACCAGCCACCAATCAGCCAAGCACATCGCATCAGTTCACCTGAGTGCTGATCACCTGCAACTGCAATCACTTATCACCCCATCATCAGACCAGATAAAAGCACACACAGAGCTAGAACTTGTTATCTGATTTCATTAATTATAAAGGACTACTTACCTGTAACTCAATGACCAGCGATATCTCCAGTGTTGGTCCCTTATTGGTTCCTCCTTATTCCAAGTCTCCTGTGTGTCTTTTGTTATTTATTTGTTGAAAGAACTCACCTGGACACCCATCTCTGTGCAGAGATATCTTCATCCTTCATGATCCATGAGCTCATTCATCTGTAGAATGATCAAATCAGTCATTCAATTCTTCTCATTTCACAGTTAATTTATCTGTTCTCCTGTGTTTCATCAACAAACATCACCTTAATAATGTTCTTGTGTTGTCCAAGTCTACTTACTGTAACCACGGGGTATGTTCTTGACATGAATTATATGAATTATTTATAATTTGAGCTGTTGGGTAGAGATGTAAAAGTTATAGATTGCAGTTTAATTGTTGGCTTATGTAAATTTGTGCCAAACATTTCTGGTCATACAGTAGTAGACTGGAAAAAAGAAAATATAAATGCAGTTTACCTGCTACTATGTCTTTAACAAAACTACAGACAGAATTTTTTTAAAAGATTTTTTGCCACTTACCTGGCAAATCCTGTAACTAAGTCTTTTCAGAGAAGTTCCTTGCTCTTTTTAAGTGCAATATCCATGGTGGTCTGGACATTGGGTGTTGTCTATAAGGAACGAAGAGTCGTCTGTAATGAAGAGTTATCTGTAACGAAGAGTCAGAGGTGTTAGGATCCATATGCCGCTTATTTATTGGAATGGTCAAACAGGCGGAGGACAACACAGGCAACAGGGACAACACAGGCCAGGCAAATCGTAATCGTAGACATGCAATAGTCGGGACAGGCAGCAAACAATCAAAAAACAGAAACACAGTCCAAAAGTCGAGGCAGGCAGCAAGAATCAAAATGATAAACAATCCAATCAAGGGGCAGGCAAAGAACAATCGATAACCAAAAGTCAAACCAGATCATACACAAAAAAACAGCAGGAATACAAGAAAACACTCAGAATTGATGCAGGGCAAACAATACTTCGCCAAAAGTGTGATAGTGATTATCTGGTTTAGGCAGCGGGGAACGATGAACAGGTGGCGAACAGGAAGTGATCAATGGATGTAGAATGCATTCTGGGAGATGTAGTTCGGGAGTCCGTTCAATATTCCGGAGAAGCAGAGCAGAGGAGGCTGGAGCCTCCAGCGTAACAGATACAAATGGAAAAATTGTGAAAATTGTTTTATCAATATTCCTATGTTGTAGACCAGCGTATGCTTTGTATCTCCATAAATTGAAATTAAATGATTTCAGTTGCTTTCTGAGCACTGATTATTGTTCTTTGTTCGTTTTGGGCCTAATACAAACACTTGTGGAATTTCACTAGAAGTCTCTAAAAAACACTGTCAGGAAGGCTGATCTATATTGAGGCAGGTTTACAGTGTGCTGCTGGTTTGGGCATATTCGCTTGATATGATTTGTTTTGAGAGGGCAGCAAGAGGGATGAGATTGGATTAGGCAATGGTGTTTAAAAAGAAACTGATGTTCCCCCGAGCAGAAAAGGGCTGAATTAAAGATATCTGTGGAGGCCTCCAGGCATGACTATATAAGCTTGGTCTTTATTTAGTATAATTGGAGAAGGCTTTTCTATATGGAAGCAGATTAGACTCAATAATATTTTACGCAAGAGACACGATGCACACATGCATAACCAAATTCACATGCATGAAACTTAATTAAAAAATATATATTCACAAAAACTAACTCACATGCACAAAATAAAAATACATATTCATAAAATACATGTCACAAACGCAAAACACAATTCATAAATGTACAACTGTGTACAAAAAGTTTTGAATCTTTAAAATTTACGAGTTAATCTTGACTGTGAACGTACGACTCGTCATTCATGTGTGAATAGCTCTGGATTTGCGTGGGTGTATATTTTTAACACTGTCCTGGCAGCCTGTTTCTCTCACTTGGGTGACTCGTACTCTTTAGCCAATCAGATGCGAGCTTACCATTCAACCAATCATAACCCGCCCAGAGCACAGGACCAGTTGAGAAAGTCACAATGAATGATCATTTCACCACACTCAAAATGTAAAAACAATAGTCAGTAACATGCTATTTTTCTTTTAAAAATTAAAAAATGTAACTGTGATTGTCTTGACTAACAAACGTACTGAGACGATAAATTGTTATGAAACAAAAAACATTTTTTCCCCAAACTAGTTAAGTGCAAACCATGCCCCCTATGCGAAAACCACACCCCGCAGCCATGACTCACGTTTCTGGCTCGATTTCATTGGTCAGTCCGGTTACGCGGTCACCTGAGAATAAGTTTAGAAATCAAGAAAATCTCCTTTAAAGTTGTTCAAATGAAGTTCTAAGCTATGCATATTACTAATAAAAATAAGTTAAAAAAAATCAAAAATAAGTTTTGATATATTTACAGTAGAAAATTGACAAAATATCTTTATGGAACATGTTCTAATATATGTATATGTTCTTAATATCCTAATCATTTTTGGCATAAAAGAAAAATTTATAATTTTGACACATACAATGTATTTTTTGAGTATTGCTACATATATACCCATGCTACTTAAGACTCGTTTTGTGGTCCAGGGTCACATATTATTTTCTATACAAGAGAATTAATAATAAGTTTATAAATAAATAAATAAATATATTTTTTTAATCTTTTTGTGTTTGTCAGTTTTTGCTCTGTATAGTACATGAATGTAGCTTACTCAAGTGTTAAACTACTCTGTGAGTGTGTTTTATAGTCTATATGTAGTTTTAAGCACTATTTAAATTCATTTTGTACACCGTTTTATTGAAGTTTTAAATTGTGTGTACATCGTTTCACTTCTTCTACACTTGTGTATCCATTTTGAGTATTGTATTAAATCCTCGAGTTCTCTGTTCTCTGTGGGTTATGGTTGGTTGAATGGTGAGCTTGCATCTGATTGGCTAAAGAGTATGAGTCACCCAAGCGATTCACACATGAATGACGATTTGTACGTTCACAGTCACGATTAACTTGTGAATTTTAAAGATTCAAAACTTTTTGTACACAGTTGTAGATTTGTGAATTGTGTTTTGCGTTTGTGACGTATTTTATGACTATGTATTTTTATTTTGTGCAGGTGAGTTAGTTTTTGTAACTTTGCAACTCTGCAAATTTGCAATGTGGTGTATACAGTAAGGGGTGTCCTCTAAAACAAGTGCATGATATCTACTCATCCATTATGATACATTATACAACGGTTAGTTCTGGTCTTGGAATCTAATTGAATCAGAGACGTTGCAAGAATGTTAACATAGGAACAGAACAAATGATACAGGATCAGAAAATGAGGACCCTGTGTTCTGTACCACTCTCCACATAGTTTGAATTATGTTATATTATCTTTCTGTATCTGCAATAACAAATTAAGCCACCATTTTTTAAGTTATTTGCTGTTAGATGACATTTTTGAAGCTAAGTCCCACTTGTAATTAATGCATAACTTGGAGAGAAGTCATGATGTTTGCTAGAGGGCTTTTTAAAGGCTTTTTTATTCCACCCCCTTTCTAGCCAAATGTCTCTTAATCACATAACATAACAACACCTTTAGTGTCCCCTAAAGTCCCCTTAAATCCACCTGAATTTAACTATACTCAAGTTTGTGCTTTGTTTTTGGTTCCACCAAATAATATTGTAAAACATCTGTGTAGTAAACAGGTTTCCCTTTCTTATTCCAGTAAATTAAAGAGAGGTTATTATGAGGACAGAGGTGGGGCCTGAGGCAGAGGTGCCACCCCAACACAAGGGGACAGTGGTCAGAATGCAGAAGTCAGCTTCAGATGGCAAAATGGCCAAACAGGTAGTGTAACAAGTATACTTGTTTCTCTCCATTTGTGTCTCTAGCTTAATTATGTGATGCTTGTATTTGTCAAAATATATTCATTTATTAAAAAATTAATTAAAAATGCTATTAATACAGACAATAGCTTGAACACCACTCTTCTGTGCTAACATGAATTGATTTTCCGAATTAAAATTCACTTTTATATTTTCTGTGAGCATAACGTGTGTACTTAAATGTACAGCTGATGTAACAGTACTCATTAAACTCTCATTAAAGGCTGAAATTTCTCAGAAAAAATAATTAAGCAGTTGGACAAGTTAAAGTCAGTGTGGTATAATCAACATGCAAGAAGTCATTTTGTTTTCAAGTGACAATACAACAATCATGAAAGAGAAAAAGGGCCCCTTTAGCCCCTTATCATAACTGTGATGCCCTCATATGTATAGGTATATGTATATGTACATACTAATATTATGCTTTAAATTATGTATGATTACAGCATACATGTAGAGTATACATTACATTACATTTACATTACATGTAAAGTATAATTACAAAATTCTTTATTAAAAATATATATTTATAGTTGTATTATGTATTAATGATGACATCATCCAATCTGCTGATCACAGGAAAATAAACCTCATGATGATCAGAAAGACACAGAAGACACATCAGAGAGGACGACGCCGGGCAAGAGCCCCAAATCTCCTCAGAAAGGCTTCAAACGCTCCAAGACAGTTCCCTTTAAAGTCACTCTTCTGGACAGCTCTGATTATGAAGACAACATTGAGGTAAGCTCATGATAAGTACATAAGCAAGTACATAATCAGTCATTGTCTCTTTTTTACATAAATTAATATCATCCATTACAGTTGATGTTTATTATGAAGATTGAGTTCCAACAAAGTAACAGTCTTATTTTATAATATATAACATGTTATATATACAATGTTCTCCATAATGCTTAAATAGTGCAACAATACAACTACCTAAACAGCAACTGCCCTTGTGCAAAGTATTTCAGAACACTTTGTACAGAGCCCCTTCCCTAGATAATTGTGGGTCGTTAACCATTGAAGACTGGCTCTTTTCACTGGAAGGCGGGACGTCCTTCACTAGAGTGGCTATATTGAGAGTAGTGCTTTCATAATAATACCACTGCATTGTCGTATTACATGTATAGCATTTCTCATTTGAGACCCCAGACATATCTCAACACTGTTGGCAATCTTGGGGCATTAACATAAAAATTTTGTTGATTCACTGTAGCTGCTCCCAGCCTCCCACTATAGAATAATTGGGGTAAATACTAATCAACTATGACATGTGATTAGTAGACAGTAAATCAAAGGGCACATCACACAGCAAAGCTGATTTAAGTGTTCAACTAAATCAAAAACATATTTAGGCACACCAAAGACTGTATTGCCTCTATTTCTGTTAGGTTTTTTCACAAGAATCCATGTAATTGTGATGTAATTTCACCTCTTTGAAACAACAGAAAAGTTTGACGTGTGGTCACCATTAATTACATGTTTAGGGGATAAATGCAATGGAAGTACAGCTGCTGTTTTGCAAGGCTAAATATGGAGTTTCTGTTATGAGTAGCAGCTATTATAGCTGTAGTGCCTTAAGCTTTTATCCTGTTTGAATGTTGCCCACTCTTTACACTTTTCTTTTAGATATCACAGCATCAGAGCTTTGAGTCTATCACCGCCAACAGGAAAATATGTTCCCCCATAGGCCCAGTGAATGCAAAACATGGTAAATGAAATAATACAACAGACATAATCTCAAGTGGGTTCAGGATGGTCAGCGCTAGTCAGACTCTGATACCAAACAGAGATTCCTGCAAGGTCATGGTGGCATGTGTTTCCTTCTGTCCAGAAACATATCCTGCCACATAATGGGGAAGAAATATAAAAATCTATTTTACTGCATATTGCGAGCATTGCTCAATGAAGTGGAAAATACTTAACACACAATACAGTGTGTGTGTGTAGGAGTGTTAGTGTGGGTCTTTTAACCCATTAATAGTTAATTTTCTTCACTGTCCATGTGCTAGTTTGCTTGTACATTGGAAATATCATGGTTAAACAGACTTTAGGAGAACATTCTCTATTTCTGCATCTTTCATGTGTGTTAATAAATAATTTATGGCCATAACCCACTGTATGTATCATACAGGCTCAATTTTTTTCTGTTTGGATTAATTTTTTTTTGTTGACTTTGTTCTCATGGCTTACCATAATCACCATACTTAATGAAGCATGTGACTCAGGCAGTACATCTTGCATTATATTTTAAACCATGACAACCATACCATCAGTTTGATGGGGCCTGCCCGTGTTGTGTTTATAATAACAGGTGTAAATATAAACCGTGCGCTTGTCAGTTTAGCTGGTAATAACAGCTTATTGAAAGGAGAGGTGGTGTTTTGTGTCTGCTTTTGCATGTGATGTAAATAAAAATCAGGCGGTTAATTAGCTGTTTTTTGACATGTGATGGAAATGTGTTTTCCCCTTTTTTTATTTGCTTGTGATGTTGTAATTAACAATAAGAGTAAACACTGTAGCAACAGTCAATGAGATTTCAGCATTTTCCAATCTCACTTAAATGAGCTAATCATATGAGATGTGCTTGGGCTAACCATACAAGGTGTTATGCTGTTTGATTTACTCTGAATTGTAAAAATGCATGACACTCTGGGGTACCTGATTTAAAAGTCGATAACCAATCATTTAAGACAAATGTTTGTTTTAACACAAAAGCACTGGCTTTAGTGCAGGCCATTCTAACACACCGAACATCTTCTAATGAGGCAAAAGCAGGAGAACTTCTCCAAACAATGCCCCTATATCACAAAGATCCGACAGGGAGTGCCATCCATTTGTTTCTGTAGCAACAGCTGCCTTGCCATTGCTAGGGAAATAGGTTGCCTGGAAGCAGCAGCAACATAGGCAGCAGCTGTGGCTGTTAGGCACGCAATGTGCAAGTTGAGGTGACAATCTGTGATCTGCAGCCACACTCTCTGTCAGGGAGCCTGCATCTAAAAGCAGTGCTAATTAAAGGTGATGTCACTGGTCATTATGTAAGGAGGGCTATATTTATTTATTTGAGGTGGTAATATAAGAGGCTTTTTCGGCTTTTTCGGCTTTTGTGTGTTAAGATGCCTTTTATATGTATGTGGGTTTTAGACATTCTGGATTCCATCGAAATATCAAGGAAGTTTTTTTTAAATCATGCATCATTTTCAATATAATTCTTGTAAATGGTAAGACATAAAATCAGGAAATAGATCACGGTGAGGATTAACTTCATTTTGCTAACATTCGATTTTACATATGGGATTGCATGAGCTTCACTCCCATTGGTTTGTCGCTCACAAAAATTTTGTATCATTTGCAGTGAAACATTTACAATTTCATTGACATTACAGTAAAAAACTTTGCTCAAAAGGTGTTGACATTGTATGTACACTATAAACTGTGATAGTATTTTAATTATCAGTAAAATTATTTTATTAATTCTAATAACTATAATTTACATAGTATTTGACTTCTAAATTCTTAAATGTACGTCCAACATCCATCATCCTTAGATATGTGAAGGTATCATCAAGTGCATGTAGCTTAACTGATCACAAAATCAAGGTCATTGGTTTGATTAACAGGAAACACACATACATGTATATCTGGAGTGCCCAAGTGTCTGTAAATTGTATATTGCATATTTATTTACATATGTAAAAATGTGAAAAAGAAAACTGAGTGTCTAAGTAAGTAAAGGTCTACACTACAATATGTAAAGGTCTTTACACTACACCTTGTTGGCAGTAACTTGAATAAGTAATGTTTTAATAGCTGTTAATGTTAAAAGTACTGGAAATACTCTTTTGCTGCTGTTCCCACTGTGTGGTTTCCCTAAGCTATGCATGTTGTTTGGTGCCTTTGTGAGACTACAGTTTTATATGTTTGTAATATGCTATATAACGCAAAAGGTTAGTTTAAGGTTTTTCACACATGTGCATGTGGGATATAAATTATAAAATACAAATATAGTCATAGATGCCGAAAGTCACATCAGTGTGTTCCCTTTGAGAAACAAAAACTTTCTTGAGTAAAGAGTATGTTAAAAGGTGCATTTATTGCATATGTATATGTGATGGGGAAAAAAACAATGCTTTTGCATGAGATATATCTGTTCGCTGTCCTTATTCATAGGGGGTCTCTGTAGAATTTTCACATGCTAAAAGGGTGACCACATATTTAGCTTCAGATGTCATGTGACTCGCTGTCACAAGCAGGCGGTATTGTTTGCTACCATGGTAACTGCTTGTGGAACCCTGTAAAATAATCATTTCATGTATTAAAAGTTTCCCGAATGCAGTTCTTGCTGAAGATGCAGAAAAACATTGGCATTCTCAGTTTCTACAGTTGTGTTCATTTTCGGTGCTGTCTTATTCCATTAGCATTCATTACTAATAGCAATAGCAATAAATGCTATTTATACTTAATGCAAAGAAAAAAACATTTTCCTACCCTTTACACTTAGTGTAAATAGCATCTATCGCTATTTTAACTTAGTGCAAATAGCTACTGACAAAACAAATGCATACAGTATTCAAGCACAATTGTAATTGTATGTTTTAACCCTAATCCATTTGGTTGTGTTTGCAGAAACAGTGCAAAGGGCAGCTTCTGCTGGACGTGGTGGGTGAACATCTAAACTTGTTGGAGAAGGACTACTTCGGCTTGACCTTCAGTGATTCTGACAACCAAAAGGTCAGTGCGCAGTTCAAAAGATTTCTATCAATACTTCAGAGACAAATCCCAATGCTACATGCTACATATGCTACAATGTAACATAAAAACACAAAGGAGCTCTCTTTAATATGAATTTTCTTTTTTTCTCCCAGACAGCAATAAGAACAAATTAAATCTCCTGCTTTTCAAATCTTTCCTTCTAAGAAAAAGACCTGTTATCTTTCATCTCTTCTAGAGGAAATCACAAAAGACATCACAACAATGTCTTAAACTGTGCTCAGATTTGCCAGTCTGCTGTCTGCTGTAATAAAACATAACTAACAATTTAGTATTCAGAGCCAAAAAGGAGCAACTCCTGAGCAATGCAATTTTCCTCTGCTATATTTTAAAAATTGTAAAGTAATTTTAGAGCACCTGTCCCTAGAACATTATGGTACAAAGTTGCCCTCCTGCCAGTTGCTGAAATATTGCATATTCTGAATTCTTCTGTATGCAGTGAAACAATGCTTTTGTTCCTGCATTTAGTTTGAGACCCGCAGGAGGCAGGGTAATTGTTGTGGAGAGGGAGACAATTTTAGTAATTATGCCATTGACTTGCCTTTCTGAGCAGCTTCCAATTGTTCTGTCGGGTAGCTTGGTGTGAGTTTCTGACATGAACAAAAGAGGTTGCAGTTTTTGGCTGTCAATTCAGACACGTTTTTTTGGTACATATGGTATGGTTTGTGAAAAAAAATTCACAGAACGTGTGTTTATTGATTTTTCTCAGACATTCTGTTGTACTGGTGCTTGATAATACTAGTACTGGTGTCAAGCAATACTCCAACTACAAGACTAATTATGTGTCCAAAATCACATACCGTGACAGTAGATACTCAGATGGATTAAGTTAACCCAATTATCAGCCTTTAAAACAGTTTGTAGGTGCAGTATAAATACGTTCTAGATATATTACATCTGCCATGTTTTTATTGTTATGTGACCCCAATGTTTGTACTAACAATAGCCACAAAAATAATTTATGTTGTTAAACAAGTGCAATGTAACCACAAGGAATGGATTTCTTGATACTCTTTGAATTTAGCGGCTCTTCAACTTCTGTGGTCTCATGGGATAGAGTATTGTTCATCCAATGCATACCTAAAACCCTTGCCCGAAGCAGTAGATCATCCACATATGTCCTGCCTACTGTTTTTTGCATACTAAGGTTTTGTACATACTTAGGGTGACCATATTCTGAGAATCCAAAAAGAGGACACCGCCACGCCCCCTCCCCCCGCTCGCTCTAACTCCCTCTCCCCCCGCTCACTCTAACTCCCTCCCGACGCCCACCGACCACTGCGCGCCACGCCCTCTCCCCCCACTCACTCTAAAGGTGCGTTCACACCGGACGCGAAGGAAGCGGCAAGCGCGAGTGATTTACATGTTAAGTCAATGCAAAGACGTGAATAGCCATCCTGCGGCGCGGAACGCGCGAGTTGAAAAATCTGAACTTTGGCGAAATTCCGCACCGCGGTAACCAATCAGGAGCTCGCTCTAGTAGTGACGTGATCAGTGAGCGGAGGCTGAATTTTTTAACAAAGATGGAGGACTCGGTAAAACTCATCAAGCTGGGTGCGCCTCTGAAGGATCTGATGGACCCAGAAACGACGCCGGACAACTTTAAAAGACGTTTTTCAGCCTTCCACAATAAATAAAGCGCAGCTACTTTCTCAACAAAATCCATGTCAGTCATTTTGCAACAAACAGACTGGCGGCCAGGCGGCAGAAGCCCCTCCCATGAGGCGAATTCGCGTCTGTTGTGAAGTGGTTTGCACGCGCAAATGACGCGAATTTTACCGCGCGCATCGTGCGAGTAAACTTCAATGTTCAAGCGTTCAACTACGCGCGAATAGCGCGTTTTATTTGCGCAAGTCGCGTCCGGTGTGAACGCACCATAACTCCCTGCGCACCACGCCCCCTCCCCCCGCTCGCTCTAACTCCCTCCCGGCGCCCAGCTTCTCTGCGGCTCCTTCCGCGCAGGTATCATAGATAATAGGTAAATATTGCGTTTAAAGGCTGCATTTAAAGTGTTGAATTAATGACGGTCAGTGAAATGACGTAAAAAAACCCTGACATTTTATGATATTTTACAAAATCCCCCCGGACATAATTTTATAGCCAAAAAGGAGGACATGTCCGGGTAAAAGAGGACGTATGGTCACCCTATACATACTATACCCCACTGGCCTACACTCACGCCTGCTCCCCCCTAGTCCTTGGTCATGCCTGTTCTACTGCCCCATGGTCCTGCCCCATTCATCCCAACCCTGGACTATATGATTTGTTTTATGTTTTGGGTGTCAGGAGCTGCCCATAATAGGGGGGGTTCTGTTATGTGTCAGTTTGTTTGTGGTCTAGTGTCATGTCTTTTATTATAAAATTTTGCTAAACTACAAGTTGTGTAGTTCTTATACATGGTCTTTATAGTCTTTAGTGTTACCCCGCCCTGATTGTGTCCAGGTGTTTCTTATTCCCCCTGTTTAGTGTGTGTAAATATACCCATGTTTGGCATTGTCTCTTGTTGGTTATCATATGTGTTTTGCGTTTTGTTTTAATGTTTCATGTCCCATGTCAAGTTTCATTGATTATGCAATTGATTATGCTCATGTTTGGTTTTATTAAATCAACTTTGCATTTAGTCTCTGTTTCATGTTTTGACCAAATGTTACAATATCCTGCACAGTATGCATAAAATTAGGGTCATTGTTAGTATTTAATTTAAAACATGACCAGGGCCTTTTTATTTTAAAGGTTAAACTGTGATTGTCAAGGATAACCAGAGGATGTCTGTGTCTTCAGTATGAAGCAGCCTTATACTGGAAATTAAGTTTATGTAGTTGTATTGCTGATTGCATTGATCTTCTCTGATCTTCTCTGATGCCCTAAATACAGAGCATCTAATTTGGATTTAAAGCCACGGTGGGAAAGATGGATGCTGAGATTTGCATTCATCACCTGCTGCGACTCCCAGCAGGAAAGAGCTACACCTTTCTGTATCTCAATTCAGACATATGGAGAGTTCCTAATTAGAAACAAAACATTTTCCTTATTAGTATTCTTGTATTTTATAAAAGATATATATCCTTTTATTTGTTTTTAGTTTATGCTTAAAATAAGAAAAACTACAAGTAACTATAAGCAAAATCACATTAATATTAATATTACTTCAAGATTTGTGTTGTACAAATAAACCAGGGCCATGCTAATATTCAGTACATTTTAAGTGTGACTACTACAACAGTTTTTTAAACAAATATTAAAACAAAGAGTGTCTCGTTTTATTATGTAATCACTCTGTTCAAGCTCCATTTAGTATAACTAAAGTGCAGTTATACTAAATATTAGAATTCTTGAAAAATCGCTCAGCCAATCAAATTAGAGAACCAGAACTACTGTATTAAGCCCTGATAACTTATGGAATTTTGCTTCTTAAGATGTTTATGTATTTCACCTGGAAAGAAGGACAAAAATACAGAAAGAATATTGATTATAAGAATTATTTTAGTACCTCTGTGCATTGCACAGAAGATTGAAAGACAACAGCAGCTAATGGGAATTTTTCATTTTTTCCATTGTGTTTTGCAGAACTGGTTGGACCCATCTAAGGAAATCAAGAAACAGATAAGAAGTGAGTGAATCAGAATGTGGATATGAATGGTGTGATAAACGTCACACCAATATGTACCCACATAATTAGTCTCCATTACGGATCTGTCCTGTACAACACTGATCACCTCAATATAATGCCAGCCGTATTGATCTTTTAATTTGGTTTTTAAATGCTGTTTCCCTTGTGAGAGACCCTTAACAGTAATTTAGACCTGTTAAAGTGGCTTGCTCTTCCTGACCTAAAGTGCATGTTCCCCTGAGAATATTTTTAATGTTTATCAATCTGCCCCTCTGCAAGCTTAAGTAGTTGTTGGTGTCGTGGCTCTTTCTTATTTGTGTGTGTGTTTACAGCTTCTTCTTGGCATTTTACCTTTGCCGTCAAGTTCTATCCACCAGACCCCTCCCAGCTCATGGAAGACATTACCAGGTGAGCAAAGTCATACACCACAGCTAGTGTTTCCTTTCAGTCAGTCATGTTCGACGTTATGTCAACGACTTGACGTATGGGGTCTCTCCTGAGAGCCCTATCACCTTCGAGTAGAAAAAAAACGCACCAATGAACAATGGCCCAAGAGGAAAGAGCCAATGAGCATTGGGCAAAAGAGTTACAGGCCGAGTCACGCCTACCCAGAAGCGGGTATATAAAGCCGGCTGCAGCTCGCTTTCATTTAGATTTTTGCTTAGGAGCCGAGTGTGTGTTACTCATGCAGTTGTGGTGTTCATGGTTAGGTTGTACTCTCATTATGGGAGCATGCCCATCTCAAAGCTGCAGTCACAGCTTTCTCTCACTTTGAGAGCGAGCTCCCTCTGCTGTCACCCATTCTGCTGCACCGGCTGAGTGCTCGAAGGTGGCAGAGTTGGTTAGAACCTTGGGAGACCTCAGGGTCACTGTGCAGACTCCCTGCCAGGTCATTTCCTGCGGACCTCCCAGTCCTCTACAGCGTTGGGATTAGACCTGTCGGGTGGTGGTGGTGCTCCCCCCCGTGGGACCTGGTATCACCTTCGGTGCTCCCGGTGAGGACTGGATGTTGATGCATCGGAGAGTGGGCTGCTAGTGCTCGCGGCTGGAGAATTGGTTCCTTGGGGCCGCACAGGAACCCCTGTCCCACCCCGGTGCCTTTCCCCAAGTTCATCCTTCGCCAAGGCAGGTGCGTTCACAGGACTCAGATTAAGTCTTAAGTCAGATTAAGGCTTCGGCGCCTCTGTTACACAGACACAGAACCTCAGTGACACAGTGACTGTGGCGTACATCAACTGCCAAGGACGTATACACTCATGTTGCATGTCCCATCTCATGTCATATCTCCTCCTCTGGAGTCATGGCTTTGCACCCCCTACATTCCGGGCGAGCATAACTGTGCCGGCGAGCAAGCCCAGGAGAGTGGAGACTCCATTTTAAGGCATTCCAGCTGATCTGGAGTTGATTTGGGTAGGCACAAGGACCTGTTTGCCTCCCACAAGTCCTCCCACTGCCCACTGTTTTATTCCCTGTCTGAGGCCCCCCTCGGGACGGATGCGTTGGCACACATCTGGCCCCGGGGCCTGCGCAAATACATGTTTCCTCCATTGAGTCAGGGAGAACGAGGAGGTATTGCTGGTTGCACCATACTGGCCCACCCAGACCTGGAGCCTCTTTGCTGACTGGTGTTCTTCCTGTGGAGAAGACCACCACATGATCAGCTCAGTGCTTTCCATTCTGCAGGAAGGGTTGGAACCGAGGTTGTTTCCTTCCACCCTGAAGGTGTATGTGACTGCTGTCTCGGCCCATCACCTAGTAGTAGAAGGTATGTATTTAGGGTACAATATCCTGCATAAGCATAAGCTAGTCATCAGGTTCCTAAGGGGCGCCTGGAGCCTGAACCCCCAGAGGCCCCCTCTCCCCTCTTTCCTTCTTGGGATCTTTCCGTAGTCATTCTGGGCTATGGGGAGCCCCTTTTGAGGCACTTGAGTTAGTTGAGTCAAATAGTCTGTCTCTCAAGACAGCGCTTCTGACTGCGCTCGCCACTATCAAGAGGGTTGGGAACTGCAGGCATTGTCAGTCAGCGACTCCTGCCTAGAGTTTAGGCCTGCCTACTCTTGCGTTATCTTTTGACCCAGGCCTGGCTACATGCCCATGGTTCCCACTTGCCTTCATGGGCGGGTGGTGAACCTGCAAGCACTGCCCATGGAGGAGGCAGACCCAGCCCTATGAGTCCTGTTCGCGCCCTGAGTGTTTATATGGACCATGCTTAGAGCTTCGGAAGCTCTGATCAGCTGTTTGTCTGCTCTAAGCTCTGAGCAGAAGGGAAAGGCCATCTCCAATAGAGGTTAACCCACTGAATAGTGGCTGCCATCACTTGGTGTACTTCCAAGGCATGCTGTACCCCCTCGACGCGAAGGCTCACTTGACTAGGAGTGTTGCCTCCTCCGGGGCGTTGGCCCACAACACCCCTCTAGCAGACATTTGCAGAGCTATGGGCTGGACAACACCTACCGCCCTTGCAAGGTTTTACAATCTTAGAGTGGAGCCCATATCCTCCTGTGTGTTGGGGCTCACTAATTAGTGGGTGGGAGAATGTGCTCAATGTTTTCGCTTGCATTGCCTCCCCCCTGAGATAGGGGGAAATTGGTGTTTGTACTCCTTCGCATCAGTTTTCCAATGGTAATCCCTATGTTGTGATTCCTCCAGCACCCGTCCTCCTTCTACTTACCACCTCCTTCCTCATATCACACACAGTAAAGACAAGAAAGCTTGTAATTTGTATCCCAAAATGTAATTAACATATCAGTTAAATAGACATTTAAATGTAACCTTTTTATTATTCCATTAAATCTGTCAGGTCAACTACCCATATACACAAACTCACAATGTTTGATATGTTTTCTTATCAGTCTTCCATCTCTGCCCAGGTACTATCTGTGTCTGCAGCTGCGAAATGACATCCTTTCCAGCCGCCTGCCCTGTTCTTTTGTCACACATGCTTTGCTGGGCTCCTACACCGTGCAGGCAGAGCTGGGAGATTACGATCAGGATGACCATGGCTCAGACTACGTCAGTGACTTCCGTTTCGCCCCAAATCAGACCCGTGAGCTGGAGGAGAGAGTAATTGAGCTGCACAGAACCTACAGGTGTGACAATCAAAGCCCCATAATTAACCACTTAATTAAAGACCTAATGACGTACCTCGAAATGTGTAGCTTTGTTTAATGTGTTTATGTAATTTCCACTGTAGAAAGCTAGGGTGGAATATATTGTATGTCTTCTCCCAAGCCACATAATTAACCACTAAATTAAAGACCTAATAAAGTACCTTGAAATGTGTAGCTTTGTTTAATGTAATTTCCACTGTAGAAAGCTAGGGTGAAATATATTGTATGGCTTCTTTACATTAGTCAATAGTATTTAGCAAGAGCGTATTTGACTAGTTAGAAAAATCTGATGTGAAATGAGAAACTAAACTGCAGAATGATGTCTTTCCCACATTCATTTGAAAAATCAATGATTTGTATTGATGGAAGTGAGAGACTGAAGTTTTGAATACTTATATATTTAAAATGGGAAAATTTGTGAATGCTTTGGAGCACTTTAGTATCTGTTAGGCTAATGTATTAATTCATGTGTCATTCATTTCATAGGGATTTTAAGATAATTTCAGCAGAGATTGCATTACAGCTTATATCAATCTCATAGCTAACATTTGTAAACAAATACCATGAAATGTTTAATACAAAGCCTGACGGCATATAATACTTGTTATATACTTATATGTTTTAAAAGATATGTTTATGCACCAGTAATTTATTTTGCTGCAATATTGCATGGAGTTTAATAAAAATATATGTTTCTGTGAATCCTGTCGAAAAATTGTTCAGCATTTGCCATCAATGTCTGTCTGAAAGTTATGTCAATATCTTGTTGAATTAGTTTTGTTGACTTATTTGAGTTTGGCTCCAGTCAGCTCCAGCATACCTGCCTGGTGGTTTCTAGTTATCCTGAAGACCTTGATTAGCTCATACATTCTGCTGTGTTGTATTAAGCAAATGGTTTAGTAACTTCAGTACCTGTGTGGCATCTTTATTATGTGACAACATCAGAAGCAGAACTTCGAAAATGTGTTCTTCCAACTACCATTATAGTAAGTGAAAAATATATGTAAAAGTGAATGGAATTAATTGGAAATTAATCTCTGTTGTTGCAAATGTGTCTTAGGGGAATGACGCCAGCAGAGGCAGAAATGAACTTCCTGGAGAATGCAAAGAAGCTCTCTATGTATGGGGTTGACCTGCATCATGCCAAGGTACTTCAGAATCACCTGGCTAAAGGGACAGTTCACCCAAAACTGAATACATTTATTGGAATGGTATTGCAAATTTGTTTCTTATATAAAACAAAAGGAGAATGTTTGAAGGACATTCTCGCTGCTGTTTTTGAAAATATGACCTTATTACATGGTAAAGAGCAGCTTTAACAGTCTTTTAAATTTATCCCTTTGTCCACTAAAAAGAAAGTTATACATATTTGAAAAGTTTATATGCAACTCTTTCTCAACTTATATGTTTGTATTTGGACTTGTAAATTGCTTAAATGATTTCTGAGGCAAAGTGTTGGAGTTGGCATTTGGCCAACACCCTATAGTTATAGTGGTATTATTTTGCTGACTGTGCTTTTTATAACTGCCCTTAGTATTATAGAGAGTGACAGTGATTAATTACTGTGCTGTGTTTTTCTTTAGGATTCAGAAGGGATTGATATCATGCTGGGAGTGTGCGCCAACGGACTGTTGATTTACCGTGACAGGCTAAGGATCAACCGCTTTGCCTGGCCAAAGATTCTCAAGATCTCCTACAAAAGGAGCAATTTCTACATCAAGATCCGCCCTGGAGAGGTAAACAGAGTTTTTAGAAAGCCATAGAAATTCCACTAAAGCAGGACAGGTTCACTAACCCAACAGTAAAGACACCAACACTATCCCCCTGTAAAAACAAAATACACACTTTTTATATTCGACAGTGTTACTGTACTTGGAAACTGTAGTTTGCACATTGTAATGTACATTCTACTCATAGTTTTCAAATAGCTTAAGGATGATAAATTTACTCGATTAAGAATCTTAATTTTATATGACTAGGTATTTTGGTATTAAGGCACTTGATTGCAAATTTAATGCAATGACATTTTAAGGGTATTGTTGCCTGCACACTCCTGCTGTAGTCATATTAAATATTGATGTCCCATATATTTGAAATTGAGTAGATGTTAAGTAATGTTGACTTGACTTGCATACTAATAGAAGAGTCATCTTAATGGAGAAGGGAAGCGAATGAGTGGCCAGAGATCCTGGACCCCATTAAGTTCTGCATTTTGATTGGTGGAACTGGGTCCTCATTGCCAGGCTGGCCATCTTGCCATTAAACTCAAACTCTTGAGGGTCCACAGGGCATTTGGCTCAGTGGTTGTCTCTCAAGTTGAGAGAAACACATAAAGAATGCCTTTAATTCACTGTTGCAGCTGCAGCAGTGCTCAGAATAGGAGCAAAATGGACTGATAACCATTCCAGATGATGGAGCTGAAAAAACGGAGGCCATCCGATGTCCCCATTGCACACCACACAATAACACAATAACATTAAGGATAATGTTAAATGCATCACTTCCTTTTATTTACTGTCTTTTA
>JAZGTJ010007852.1:0-22063 GCA_036877575.1 Botia almorhae | reverse complement strand
TTGAAAGACAAAAATAGCTTTTAAACAGGCCTAAACTTTGATTGGCTGCATTTTTATGCAGTAATTAAACCAAACTATAAATCACATCATTTCTGTTCGATGACTTTTGTTGGCAGGCTAAATTATTTAACAGTAAAATAATAAAAAACATTTCAGTATGTAACAGTTCAGATTTTAAAATGTAAAATCTTCATGTTTGTAGAGAAAAGGTGGAAATGAGAAGGTCTCATGTGAATGAGGTGGTCCAGTCCATCAGACGGGTAAGTGAGGAACAATCAGAAGCATTCATGCTCATGTTTATGGAAATACACTTTTTCAAGAAACAATCACTCCTGGAAATAAACAAGCTTTGGCTTATCAAATTCTGATGGCAGGGAAAACCCTTCCTGTATTCCTGATGACTTTAAAAGCCAGACATTCAATGAAACTTTTAGGATTTTAGTATCTGTCACTTGGTAGACAGCCAAATTACACAGATGCAAACATGCTTAAAACCAGAAACAAAAACAAGATTAAACATGTTTTTTCTGACTACAGCGTGCTTTGTGTGTTCAAACACAGCTTTCCTGTAGCTCAGTGGTTAGAGCATGGCGTTAACAATGCCAAGGTCATGGGTTCGATCCCAGGGATTGCACATACTCAATGTATAGTGATCAATGTGTAGTATAATGCAATGTAAGTCGCTTTGGATAAAAGCGTCTGCCAAATGCCTAAATGTAAATGTAAATATTGGCTACCACTGAAACTAAATTTTAGAAATGAATTGGGTCATAACTTGATGTAAAATCTCCATGCGTGAATGTTTTTCAGCTGGAAGATGCACAAAACAAAAGACTAGAGCGACTGCAGGAGAGGCATAAAGATATTCGACAGCAAATCCTGGATGAGAGACCAAAGGTACAGTAGATTTTGCCATGGTTTATTCAAAGTTTGAATCACGCACACACACAGTGTGTTTGTGTGTCCTCACTCTCGTTGTTATTTTAGCAGGATTGCTTACAGGAAGTAGATGGTAAGTTTAACTGCATCCCAACATTTCATTAAGCACAAATATTCATTCGACATTCAGAATAACTGCTGTAACCCAAATTCTGGATCACACCGGCCTCATCAGACTGTCCTTAAATTCACAAGCATCTATAAATGCGGCTCACACTGTCTGTTTGTAAACAGCTGCAAGGCAGTTTGCACATTGCAGTTGTTGGCATTCTAGACTCCATAGAAAACTGTTTGAAACTGTATAGTATTCATTTGTTTTATAATTATGCGGTTTGTTCGTTATGAGTTTGTGCTAATTGCAAGGAAGTGTTGTGCTGCAGCACCACTATATGACAACATTTTTTAATTTCTTCTTGTATTTTATAAACTTTGGTTATGTATATACTGTATATTTAATAAAATATTCACTGAATATTTAATAAAATACAATGAACAGAATAAGTAAAGCAACAATAAAACAGTAAATAGACAACAAACAAAACAAATGACTTCAGTATCTTGTACTGAAAACCCGGGGAAGCACACGTACTGACAAAATGTCTAACTTGAATGTACTGTAAGTCACTTTGGATAAACGTGTCTGCCAAATGCATAAATGTAAATGAAAACAATAAATATCTGTTAGACATCATTCATTATAAAGTGCATGCTAGCATACTGATGTCTGAGCAAAACTGCTATAATACGATTCCAGAGCATAATGTGAACTGTACAGGGGTCAGCAGATGCCTACATGTCCATATGAGACTCAGTAAAGCCCATATGAGAAAAAATCTCAAGTTCATTTAAGACTTAACGATAAATTTATCGTGGGTAGGAAAGCAGAAGCTTGTGAGATTTAAGGACAGTCATGTGAATATTCAGAATTGTGTTTTTCTAACTGGGTTTAATGATCTACTCTTGTTTTTATTGTGAGGTGTGATCTGTGCATTTCATGTCAGGTTGCATGTGCTTTATAATTCTGAAGACTGAAGATTCTAATAGACTTGCAAGCATAACATAGTACATGTATTGCACCTTTTCATTGTAACCACACATACTGGCAAAGAGGGCAATAGCTATCTGTTGTGTAAAGGGTTAATAAATCGTCACTTTCTAATCCTTGATAAAATCAGAAAACTGTGCAGACTGATGTTGTGTGTTTTAAATGAAATGTGTTCATTAATGAAACATCACTCACTAATGCAGCTTTACATTTTTTGGTTTGTTTTATAGGGTCAAGTGTGTTTGCTGTGCAATAAGGTCATCAATCTAAATAATTAGTATTTGAGTCAATAAAATAATTCTTTATATTGGACAATTGATATGGGTTCCTTTTGCTTCTGGTGTTTATGTCTGATGTTTAGAGTATCTGAGTGTGTTCAGAGTTGATACAGAATAGCATTTGTTTATTCCATTTGGGGTAAAAAAAAATAACACTGCAGCTTTAAGGAATAACTGATCTTGTTTGGATGCAACTCAACTCAGCTTTTACTGGCCTTACAACTTAATAACACTAGAGGGCGTCACAACACAAGACGTGATATCATGCTTCTAGTCACACAAAACATCAGGCGTATGATCAGAAATATGCTTTATGTCAGTGGTTATCATTTAATAATTTCTTGCACACACAATAAAATATCATTTTCTAAACAAAATATAAGTAGACACATTTTTAAAACTAGAATAAACTATTCTGTAAGAAATATTCATGCTTTAAGCAATTCATGTTTTTTTGGTATTATAAGTCTTGATTTCTTACACAATTTTGATTGAAGTATATACATAATTTTACGAATATTTGAATATTTTTGCAAGTAAATTTTGGCATCTTGATTTTCCTTTATTGTTTTTCCACAGAAATCTGTGTGTCCTTCATCGTAAGACTTTTGTTTTTTAGGAAGTTTCATAATCATGTAACACAACAGGCAGAATCATTCACATCATAAGAAGCAGCAACTTTCTCTTCATTATCTTTGGCAGAAACCTCAGTATGAGAACAATGGAAGTGTGTAAGATAAAAGCAGGTCAGACAGATTCTGCATTGATTTGTTTGGTATTCTCTTCAGCTATGAGCTTGGCAGAAACCAGTCTGAAGTTGAAGTAACTAGGGCAAAGCTAACATCCTGCTTTCTTAAAGAGATGAAATGAGTGTGAGTCCTGACCCATTTTTACTCTTGAATCAGGCATTAATGGACAGCTATAACCATCTCTGGGTCTTCAGAGACCTCCAAAATGATCTCAGCTGATAAGGCAAAGAGAGAAAAAGAGAGGTGTAACTGGTAAATTGATAGTTAAGCTACCTAAACCAGTCTTCTACCAGTCTGCCAAACTAGTTCAGCTAGTTGTTGGTGTAGAAGGTGTGTTTGCTGAAGTGTTTGCTGATAGGCTAAGAGATTTGCAGTGGTGTTGCTCACATGTTATTGCACGTGCATGCAGGTGTAAATGATGTTTTTCATGTAAATGCAGAAAAGGAAAATAAAAGTTCATATAGAGATAAACACAACACGTTGAATGTTGTAATGTTTTCCCTGACCGTGGAAATCTTAGATTGCCAGATTCATACTGCCAGCAGTTTCAAAGAATACTGTGGTATCTTGTGTAAACATACACACTGAGAATCAGTAACATTTGGTTCTGTTCTCAGTCTGCCAGAACACATCAGCACATTGTGACCGTCAAACCACATTTCCAGCATTGTTGTGGTTTGATTTTTGTGGCTCTTTGTTCATAATTCACACGCCCCTACTGCTTGTCACCAGGGGAAGCATTGTCACTGGTTAGGGTTAAAGGCTTTATTCACTTTTATAATATTATTGATAACATAAAAGTATCTCAATCTGATCAAAACTCTGATCATCTCACAACACTCACCACAGGAACTTGTGAATGTAAATGAACACAAATACTTTTTGAAATGATCATTGAATGAATGCATTAAATGTATTGATATGGGAAACAGAAGGTTTGTAGTAACAGCTTGTGAAGTTGATTTGCTGCTGGATGTTGATCTCTTGTGGCAGACTGACTCCAGCATCTCAGGATGAAGATCAGATGTTTCTCAGATCTTGGTGTTGAGGAGATGCTTGTGCTAAAGATGTCAGTGTTTACACAGCGATGATCATGATTTCACAGTGACAACTGCAAATGAAGTATGAGTGTCTGTCCAACAGGAATCTGTCAACGGCTCATAAACACCATGAAGAATATGTATATATGTATAATCTAATTCACACACAATGGCTCCATACACACACCTTTAGATTAAATAACCTCTTTAGAAATTTGGACTTTATGTACATGTTGTTATGCGGTCCATGACAAACGTGTGTATAAACTATTGTTGTGTAAAAAACATCATGTGAAAACTGTAAACATCTCTCCTTTTGTGTTTCACTGAAAAATAGCAAATGGGTCTGAACAACATTAGGGTGTGAGAACAGAATGTTAATTTTAGCCAAACTGTCTTTAATTTTTGTGGTAAGTATATAGCTGTTAAACTAAAGACAGATTTACAGTAGGCCATTGGTTTCAAGTACATCATAAATATCTCAGAGCGAATCAGACGTCAGATGGACTTCTGCAGGTGTCTGGAGGTATTAAAGCTCTGATGAAGATAAATTGAGGTTTTAATGAGTTTGAAGTGATTCTCACTGGACAGTTTGTTATTAGTTAGTAACGATTTATAAGGAAGCAGGAGAAGAAAGTGAGATACTGAATCCACTCCACCCTCATACACCCATCTGACTGTAATTACTGCAGGTGTCACACTGACCGCAGGTGATAAAGACATGCTAGGTTATCTTAGGTGATAAAGATTGGTAAAAGTCGCAGCTTAATGTCAAAGACAGTCATACGGTTTATGCTTATGGTAGAAGAGTTGGCATTTTTAATTGGAGGTCTTTGTGTCTTGGCCAGCAGGGGGACAGCAGATGTCTTTTCCGCAAAGTAGGTCGCGCTTTGTGCGCGGCGCCTCTTCTGTGTCATCTGCAACCATCTGCTCATGACATGTTGATGTCAGCTGGTTGAAATGTGAATTTTTAGAAGGTGTCCTTCCAGACAGAAATGCCTGTGAAGAAAAACTTCAGGAAATTGATGAAGAATTGCTGATTCAATTTTGTTGTCTGAACTACATTAGCCAGCCCATGAAAATATTCAAACTATACTGGAAGGTTAATAAAGGCAAGCAAAGATTAGAGACTTTCTTAGATCTCAATCTAGTACGACTGTTTGGAAATCATAGTCTTTGGTGACAATTCATGACATAATTCATCTTTGGTGCTTTCTTTAATTACAGAGCTCCCATGAGAGCGAACAGGGTAGTTAACCAGTCAAGCAAGCATTAAAGCAATTATTGGGTCAGAATGAATAGAAATCAGACATCTTTAATCACTAGGGGAGTCTGTGCCTGGGAGAAAAACAGAATATTTAGCTTTCTCTGAGGAGGCAGAGGAAGTGAAAAGGAAGTGATGATTTTTTGAGGTTTGGATGGCTTTGTACTCCCACTAACTGAACTGTATTCCAGTATGCAGGTCTAGTGGGATTGTCTTCAAGCTTTCTGCTTCAACAGGAAACTTTAACCTTAGACTCGTTGGCATGAAACATTAATTTGAACAGTCCAATAACAGAGTAGCACTTTATTTATCATTTACTCGCATGACATGCTTTGGCTTCACTTGTACTTGATTAGAGATGTATATAGATCTATACTTTTTAGCAGGTGAGTCTTAGGTCTGTTCTGATTGGACAGCAGGGGGAAAAAAATACAAATAATAAAATGCCAGTAACTGTATAACCATGTGTACAGTACTGTAGCTAAGATAGCAAAATTATTAGGCTTCTCAGCTTTCGAAAGACAGAATATTTCATAATTTAATTCATAATAATTTAATATCTTAACAATTCTGATGTCCAAAGAAAAAGTAGTACAACAGAATGTCTCATCTGTTGCACTGCCACTTTATTTGTCATTTTCCTCCCAAGTGATTTTGTGCCAATTGCTTTTTCAGCTTCAGACCGAGCTCGAGCAGGAATATCAGGACAAGTTTCTGAGACTTCCAGTGGAAATTCAAGAATTCCTGCAAGATTCTGCTGCTTGTAAAAGCAACCTAAGCAATGATAGTGAGTGGAATTATATTCCAGTTTCTACAATGACAGAAAAACTGAACGATGTGGTAGATGACACTAAAGAGAGATCTTCAGAGAAAGGGTTCGACACCTGTCTCTGAGTCAGGCTGTGGTTTGTAAATATGTTTTGCATTTTATATGTCTTCCCCTAACCTCACCTTTAATATGATGAAATGTAAGTAATGTAGATGACTGTCATTGTAGCACTCTCAGTTTGCAGTCAGACTTATTGCTTGTTTGTATTTAAATATGTATATATGTTTAGGCAGATACTATTACTGTCAGATTTAGTTTCCTAACATTTTTTATCCTTTCTCAAATTATTTCTCCTCAAATCCTTACAAATGAAATGCAGAACTTGTGTAGGCTTGTTCATCTAGTGAGAATAAAGTGATGCATTTACATGTTTTATACACATAGCATTAACTGTAATACAGCACATACATGAAGATTCCACATATATTAAGATCATGACACAAAATCTCTTTATGAGCCTTTTGATGTCAAACTCACCTGGCCCAACTGAAACTGGATCTACAACAATTAGATGTTTATGATGCGTGTCATATTAAAATACATTGTGTCTCAGTGTACTGAAAATAATTTATTGGTAGTTTGTTTCATTGGGGCTTTCAAAGCATTGATCTGACATGTCAGCTTCTGTCTCAGCTAATCTTGTGAGTTTGCAGTTCTTTTAGTGTTGCAAGACACTAGCTGCAGTTTTAAATCTGCAGTTCAGACAGAGATGTATTTGACTTGAGGCTATTTATTAAATAAGTAGATATGAGATTTAGAAGGTTTTATACAATGTTTACAAAGCATCATGTCAGATGTAAAGTAGCTTATGTCTTCTTTGTTATAATGCTTCAAACAAACCTGCACTTTTCTAAACAACACATGGTGAAAATTCAAACTAAACAAAAATTATTATGAAAACAATTTAATCATGTAACCATGATCTATGAGTCCTGTGCCTTGCAACATGTTCACTGTAGCTTGTTTAATTCGATAAATGCATCATGTTAAATTGTCATTGTAACATAAAGGTGAGATTTTTGTTGTCTGTCTGTAAACTCATCACACTAATAAGTGATTAAAGTTTGTGACTCACAATATTTCAGGAAAAAGTGATGTTTATACTGCTGTTATTTTTTTCACTTGCTTCTACAAACTGACATATTGTGTATGAACAGTCTGTGGAATTATACTAACGAAATCTTCAGGAAAGAAAAGTGTGTTTTAAATGTGTATGTATGTAACACAGTTAAATAAGAATGTGTTAGACTTGCAAATTTTCATTAGCAGTAAATAATTAAGCCATATTTTATTACATGCTGATATACTTTCAATTTCAAAGGCTTCTGCTGTGTCTTGGGTGGAACTTGAGTCGAATCTTATTTTCTGTTAACCTTTATTAAGTATTATATGCACAATTAGCTTGTGAACTGTTTTTTAACAGCAGTAACTAACCCTCCTTTACTGACTTCATTCATGATCTGCTTCACACAAACCCAACCTAGATTGTAAAACATCAGTGATGCTGTGGAACAAAGCAAACAACATGTGAATGGCTTTGTGTAAATGCATGTACAATAAGGAGGCATTTTGTATGGCCCATTTACTATCATCTCTGTGGCAACAGTTGCTCCAATATTTTTGTGACGTGTAGGTTTTCAGCAATGAATTACAAACCCACATAACCCATTTTCTACATGCTGAACTTACAGGAATTCCTAGAGAGTCATTTTTTACACTATCTGCATTTAAAAATGTAAAACATTCTGCCTGATCTGTGAAGTTTACACACTGTAAACCCAGTGTAAATATTCCTCAGAGGATCTTTAGATCAGGAGATCTCCATTGTTTCATTAAGAATCAACAATCCTTTAACCTTCAATCTACATTTGTTCATTTAGCAGACACTATCCAAAGCATTAAACATTTTTTAAGAACCAACAAGCCAAGTCTACAAAGCTACATTTACAAGTGGAAATCGCATTCTGATGCTAGAGACACTATGAACAAAAGAGGGTTTTTTTGGAGGAAAGGATTATTCAGGTGTGTGTAAACAGGTGTGTTTTGAGTTGTTTTTTGAAGGTTGCGATGGTCTCAGCAGATCGGATGGAATAGGTGAACATCTTTAAAAGCGATCTGGTACCTGGTGGGGAAACAATCAGATGTTACACGTCGTTACAGACCATAGTTGTCTGAAGGACTGAGCTGAGGTGGAGGGTGAAGTTCTGGTGATTGTCCTAAAGGCCAGGGTCAGAAATTTAAATTTAATGCAGACAGCTTCAGAAAGCCTAGAGTGAGGTCAGGCTTAACAAATCCACAAAATTCTTAGGAGAAATACAAATAGATAAAACTGTTGACATCCATTAACTGTATAGAAATACAACTGAATATGTGCAGAGTTGGGCATTCTAAATTTGAATCATACATGCAAAAATACTGATGTCTCTTTTTTCAGGAATAACAGCTGGAAAGCAAGAGAACATCTGAAAATCTCAACTCCAACTCATATCTAAAAAGTGTTTTGTTTTGAGTAATTCCCAAGGGTCTAAATCAGATACATATATATGTCTGGAAACCTGATTCCTAGCTATGTCAGTTTCCATGGGCAACTGGTTCTTTGGAAAGTTGTAAGGATTACTGTTGAGTCCGGCCGCATTCAATTCAAACAGATAATCGTATGTTTTAGTGCCACTATTCCAGTATTAAAATGCATGTTGCAGAATTTTTTTCCACTGTATATTTCAGCAACATGCAGCTGATGTTGCCTGTCTTGCCCGACAATGTGCAATGTGCATGACTTGCATGTGTTCACCATGAGCTGCAAGATGTACAGGTGTCAGTTATTTGGAGGATGCGGTCAATGGGAGGAGTTAAATAAACATTACAGACATATCATGCATATATCAGGCATTTGTGTGATTTTGTATTGTTCTGTGTATGTGTTCACTCTCACTGCAGTAGATGACAGACTATATCAGCAAATCATATTCAGAATACTTGTGAAGATCTGGATGAACTTCACATTTACAGTAGAGTTTTGCACTGTTGTTGTTTCAGTTTGTGCTCATAAATTACACACAGACACTCAAACGCCCACAACTGACTAATTACACCTGCTGTCTTACAACAACAACGTTCACTGAAATCTAAATTAATTCGAAAGTCATCTACATGTACGATGAAAACATATGCAGACAGTCAGACACACACACACACACACACACACACACACAGAAAACGTATTGAATAAAGAGAGAGCAGCTGAAATCAGGAGGGGTAGGCACGTCATCATTATCATCATCATCTCTCGGCCTCTGTCTCTATAGGGGATACAGTGAGGATGTTGCCTGCATTCAGGATTTCCTGCACCTCCACCATCATTCGCCTTTGAGCGCATCAGGAAAGGGATCTCTCTCTCTTTTCCCTGTAATATCGCACTGGTGTTTGACGCAGCTGCTTGTTTGCTGGTGATGGGCTGTGAAATGACGGTTCGAGGTGAGGGTGCCGCGCGCGTTTTAGATGGGCTTGTAATCACACTTATGAGGACAGATGTGCTTAATTTGCTTAATGTTTTTGGGTTTAATGGGTCTTTTGGTTTAATTACCGCGTAGGTGATCTGTTAGCTTTCAGGCTAGCTGGCTAATATTGTCATCCTATAAACAGCGAAAAAGATCTAGCTACTAACTGCAGATGTATGCATTTCCCGCATTAAATACTCTGTTTCTATGCATTCGCTTCTGGCACGAGTACGTTCATTAATATTACTAAAAAGGTTTAGACGATGTATACTACAACAAAGTTGCATGTTAACAACCGCTCAGTGTCCTGCTTATGTGTTGGTAGCATCAACTACTCCGTTAGATCGCAACTGTGCCACTAATATTATAGATTACGTAATGCATGTTGAATGACATGCATGAGATCTTGTGCATGCAGCAGTGCAGTAAATACATGCATGTGTTGTGTATAAAGTCAAAACACAGTAGCTCAATATGGAATAAGACATTCTTTCATTGATGGATTTATGCTGTTTGTGTTTATGTACTAAATAATCGATGTGTATGTGTGCAACACTTCTAAATGCAGATACATATACTGCATTTGACCCCAAGAGTTTCTGGAAATGTTAAACATTTATATTATCTGTCAGTCAGAGACAGAAGTAAACTTTATTTAGAAGGGAATTTTTACCTTTATAAGAAAAATGTTTGATATATGAGATATTTTAATCAGTCAATTTTGGTGTGTGTTTGTTGTGTGATGGTTGTGCATGTGCTGTGTAGTGGACATGCGCTCTGTGTGGCACTTGCTTGCATAAACTCTTGTTTTTTCTTCTGTTTTTGTCAACAGGTATGAAGATGTGTCTCTTTTTGCAGAACTGGTGAGTTCTACTTTAATTTGGCTGATTCACCCTGTTTCACACTTTTCGGAGAGCGAGTGAGGGAGCGAGGGAAGGAGTGAGTGTGTGTGATTGCTCACATTAGTACTGACACATGTAAAGTCACAGCACAAGATTTTGTGTTGGTGATAGACATTATATCTCTGTATCAAATTGCTAGTGATTGGCCAGTAACAGATTTGATTGCTTCACAATCACTTTGCTGATAACTGATTTTAGCACTCGTGGGGGGAAAGGAGTTCATTTCAAATGCCTGTGACATTAAACCTGATGTGTTCTCAGTCAAATATCTTAAAATAAGTATGTAAACTGCTGTTTAACTCACTTGCTTGGCAAGACACTAAACCATCAGCATGTGCTGATGTTTGCTATAGTTCACCTCGCAGCATTGCTAAGAAATTCAGCGCATAACTGTTACATTATGAGTTTATCAGGGCGCAACGTTGCATTAAATAAAACTAGAAGCGTTTGCAATGTGGAACATTTTTACACCTATTTCAGGCCTAAAGACACATGCGCATGAAACATTAGGACTTATAAGAGCTTATTCAAGAGAACACGAGACTAATGTGACATGTGTAACTGCTAAATGCCCCTGCCAGTCTGAGATCCATCCAATCTTTGTGGATTTGTCAGCTGAGCCATCCATGTTCCTGGACGGCATATATGGCTAAAAATACTGCAGAACAGTGCAAACCCAGAAGCTATTATCTGCATTTCTAATTCCACAGCCCCTGTTGGAAACTCACTGGCTCACAGCACTGCAGGGAGAACCACATGTGGACTTCCAATTAAACTGTCGACCTTTGTGCTATAACTCAGAACATGACATCCGATCATTATATCGTTCTTTTATTAATGGTGTTAGAGGGAAAAATAAGTTTCTTTTGGTGTTTTGTGTTTAACCTTGTCTAACCTTGTTCACTGAAACTTTGTTGACTTGTTGACACACACTAAAATATGAATTAGATGAATTACTAATAAAAACTACCAAAAATGGCACAAGTTACTGTTTGACATTCATTCCGCTTAGCACCTGCTATGTTCTTATATGGTTAAAGTGAATGAAGACAGAGCTGTTGGTTAAGAATGTACAGAGTACTGGAGGTGGTATGGAATTAGATATCAGCTCATTTGAAGGCAAGATGGAGAGTGTAATGTTTGTTTGAGGAGAGGTTGTTTAGGAAGCTCCACTCAGGCTTCTGCAAACACAGATGATCTGGGGTTCTGCTGCAGTCTTAGTTTTTCTGTCTGACTGTCAAATGGAAACCGCTGCTGATTTGTGGTTGATCTTTCACAAATATGTTCTGATGTTTCCACTGAGTGATGAGGAACTGCTGGAGTTGTCATATCAGAAGAAACACATGACACATTACCCTGACCCTAACTAAATGGAAGGTCGTCAGCTCGATTCCCTATGCCAGTCGGAAAACAACCGAGGTGCCCTTGAGCAAGGCACCTTACCCCCAATTGCTTCCTTGGTGATGCAGTGCTGCCCGCTGCACCAGGTTCTCAAGGTTTGCAGTGTGTGTATATACACAACTCACTACTTCAGTTTGTCTGCACTAATATGGTATAAATGGAGAGGACAGAGTATTGGTACCTGGGCAGCACGAGTTCTGAAAGTTACAGTGTGTCACATCTTTGCATAATTTCATCAGAACATTCTGATTCCACGAGGACTGTTGATGTTCTGTGGATCTTCTGTATGTTGACACACACACACATCAGCTGGTATCTGTCTGCCTGAATTCTGAGACACGTTCCCATAATCGTCAGGTCTTTGGTTAAAAATGCAGCAGGTTCATTTTTTATTATTCTAAAGTTTTAAAAATTTACTATTTTACATAATACTTTTAATTAATAGTTTAAGTAGCAGTATAGAGCATAGAGTGCATTAGCAGTATAGAGCACACAGTGCATTAGCAGTATAGAGCACGCAGTGCATTAGCAGTATAGAGCATGCAGTATAGAGCATGCAGTGCATTAGCAGTATAGAGCATGCAGTGCATTAGCAGTATAGAGCACGCAGTGCATTAGCAGTATAGAGCACGCAGTGCATTAGCAGTATAGAGCACGCAGTGCATTAGCAGTATAGAGCACGCAGTGCATTAGCAGTATAGAGCACACAGTGCATTAGCAGTATAGAGCACGCAGTGCATTAGCAGTATAGAGCACGCAGTGCATTAGCAGTATAGAGCACGCAGTGCATTAGCAGTATGCAGTATTCCATTCTGAACATTAAAGATGTTTCTCTCTTTTGTGTTTTTCAGAAAGTTTTTCAGTACAGTCGTCAGCCAGTCAGTTTGCCTGCACTGCTCTTCAGCATCTGTCCGGGTAAGACCCGCCCACCCTGTTCACTTCACTAATTGAGAAATACACTTTAATCCCCACACACAATCAGCTTTAATTAGCAGCTTCTGATGCACAGTCATCAGACATTTGGCATTAGTGCTTTATTAAAGCTGTGTGTGTTTTCTGTCAAACACCGGCCACATGCTGCCTCAGATGATCAGATTGTGTGTTCTCTTGGAATCAGACTCATGATCTTGGTGTTGACTAGTTGAAATCCAAACACAGACTTTACATGTATATTGTATACTGGTGTATGTTGGTTATTGCTAACTATAAATGTGTACTAACATTTAGTAAACCTAGTAAAAATTGCAGTAAGAATATGTGAAATGTTTCCAAGTGTTGTAAAAGTGATTTTGTGTTTTGTATTTGTGGTCTTATCTGTTTACTCACTAAATATGTTGTTGTTTTAATGATTAACCAGCAAATTCATTACACAGCCTGCTATTTCTGTGTGTGCCCGCACAAAGCTGTACCAGATGTGAAGATTGTGCCCTAGACGAGGCAAATGAGAATGAATCGCTGCTCTCGGGAGATGTATATATTGTTTTAATTTCACTTCAGGGAGGAAACTCCTTGTGTAAACACATCTATAAATACAGTGAAATCCCCGACTCCTAAAGTGCTATGTAGAAACATTTGCTCAGTGCTACTGAACAGAACAGAGGCTATTAACAGCAGACTATCCTGGAAATGGGGTTGCCATGGAGACGTGTGGCGTCAAAGCAGAGTAACATCTGTGTGCGTGTTTGTGGTTTTCTCAAAGATAAAAGCAGAACAAAAAAACATCAATAAATGGGCACATAGCACAAAGCCGTGCATCTCCTGCTATCTTCTATAAAGGACTTGGGAAATGGCCTGCTCCTACACTCCTTCCACATGGAAAAACAAACATTTACTGGCGCAGTTTATGTTCACTTGAAGTGACCTTGACTATCTGTGCTAAGTAAAATCCTTGAGTAAAATCTATCTGATGAGTTTGGAACTCTTATATAATCTTTATAAAAGCTGTGTTGAAATAACATGAAATAATTGTGCCATATAAGTGCTTGTCAGACTCTGAGTCTTAGAATGATTAACTCTTTTACTGTAAAAGGCAGCTTTCTATTTCTGTGTGTGGAAAATATTCGCTCTTTCTCTCCTCTTGCCATATCTGTTGGGGTTTGGGGGGCGGAGTCTGTAATTTGCTGTTAGCTACATATTTGGGCAGAGACATTAGGATCTATCTCTGTCTCCTCATACATGAAGACTTTATTACGCTGCTTTTGTTGACTTTTGTTGGTTGTCTCTCGTATGCTCTGTCTCTGTCTATTTCTGCAAACATGTACACAAACACACCCACAAAAGGCAGGTCAGTTTTTCATCTCCAGCAGCTGTACAGTAAAGTACAGTACTCCGTAGCTTTGATTGGTACTTTTATAATGTTTAACCGTCTTCATGAACAACAATTCATTGCTGTACTCTAAATGTGTCTTTAACTATTAGGGGTTTTATTGGCTTAATGTGATAAAGCTAATGCAGTTTCATTCGAGATCAGAATCAAACAATTACTCACCATTCACTACAAATAGCTGAAAAGATTATGTTTCATCCATTGAAAAGGCTGTTGAGGCCTTTTCTATGTTTTGATTGGCCAGTTTGCTGAACGTTTCTGTCTGTGTTGTGACCATCATGGGTCTTGTAGCTCATTTAGAAGTTTACAGGGTTTTCGATGGCTTGATGTTTCGCATTGTGTATCGACAGTTGTGGACAGAAATCTGTGTTCTTTCATTTTTTTATGAGCTGTCATGGAATTGCAATGTAACATGACATTCTGGAATGAGCGAAGCACCTGTGAAGCTGAGTGAGCGTGTCCCAGTGTGTCCTCTGTAGTGGGGCGTGTTACACATTAATTGGACTGCGATTATGAAGCAGGGGCCTCTGGGTTTTAGCCTAGCTGCTGTTTTAAACAGAAAGCAACAGGGGACGTTTAATTATCTCCTCACTCAACCTCACTGCTGCTCACACACACACACGTGTTTTGGCACGTGATAAATGACTGAATTAACTTCTGTTAAAACAGATTTTGTTCTTAATCATAGGAACATAGGAATGAGATGCTAAACTGTGTGTTGCATTATATGAAACACAGGATTGTCATGATATCTGGCCATGAGTCACTAGAGAAACTGGATTTTGGAGTCTGTGAGTCAGTTAAAGGATCATTGGTGTTGGTCAAAACTGAATTGAATTGTTCAATGATAACTTTGTATTTTGTGTGCAGCTGATGCTGAGAGCAGAAAAGCTGCTCATTTAGCCCTTTTATGACAGAAACCACATAGCAATACTACATTTCCCACAAATCCCTGTGCAGTTACAGGAGTTGATTAAATATAAGGCGCATACCTTTATGAGTGGAGCTCATACTACATACCACATACTAGATCAGTTATTCTCAGATCTTTATTTCAGATGTTCTTGTGTCTGTCCAAGCACTCATAATACCAAGGCTGCACTATTGCAATGCCCTACTGGCTGGCCTTCCAGCTAATGCAGCCAAACCCCTGCAAATGATCCAGAATGCTGCAGCACGTCTGATCTTCAATCACCTGATCTCACTCCACTGGCTACCTAATGGCACACCGCAGCAAATCACAGCAAATCACAGTAGCATCTCAAAAAATCTGTTGGTGGACCAAACTGAATGGTCCGTGCGGCGCGCAAACTAGCGCTGTTTTGTTCTGCATTTCCGGCATTTGTCTTTGAATGCAACTGGACGTGACGCAACAGAAATCGGCAGTGGCACAGTATATGCTAACGACAGAAATATTAGGAAAATTTGTGGTGGCGGCAGTGCGAGCGCTAATAAACCAGCAGAAAATAAGCTTGCAAAAGGCCACTATTCAATCGCAGCCCTTTGATAGCTAGACACACCATAAAAATCCATTTAAAAACGTATTTGATTGTCTTAACTGGAGCCAGAAAGTTAACATGACATCAGTCTAGGCTGAACGGCTAATTTAACTAACTAAACTAATGTTAAACCGTGTGGTGGAAAAAAACGCAACTCTAAAAAGTAATATGATTTTACTATGACAAATATACTGCTGAAATTGATAGGAGAAATCAAAAAGCTATTGTCTTACCTTTTCACTTGCGTTCTTGGTACAAGTATTAATATAAAGGCGCACGGACAATGTTTTTTCTTTTCTTTTTTAAATTTGCGAGGAACGTTACCATTTTTTTGGTAGGGGGACTCTGCATGGGGGCACATAGTGATGATGTCATAAATTTTGATTGGCTGAGGCAGTTGTTGTTCCAGGGTCATCATAAAAAATGTTGGTCTCAGGACAGCTAGGACTTGTCCTACCTAATGCTGCCTGCATCAGTTTTAAATCTCTGACCCTGGCCTTCAGGCGGTCAACGGAACCCTCCCACCTCAACTCACTCCTTCAGATTCATTTTTACTCTCACGTTCTGTAAACAAGTGGTCTGATTGTTCCCTCACAACAAGGTTACCTCTAAGACATTCATCTACTCTGTTTCTCCTTAATGAAACGAGCTCCCAGCCTTCACCTGATCTGCTGAGACCATCACAACCTTCAAGAAACTTTGTACGTCACTTTAAATGAAAGCGTCTGCTAAATGAATAAATGTAAATGTAATAAGAATTCAGACTTTTGTTTCATGACGTGTTTGTCTGTTTCAGGTCAGTCAGCAATCATGACCAAATCCTATGAGTTCAACTGGCAGAAACATGTTCCTGATTTCCTCCAGAAAGGAGCTGTGTTTGATAGATTTGATGAGGTAAACGTGACTACTTGATGATGTCATATGATGATGTCATCAGAGCGACAGATGACTGTGTGGGGGGGAGTTGAATATGTGGTTTATGGACACAAATGTGTATAATGATGTGTATAACACTTCCTGTGTCCCCATAAACTAAATCGCTTAAAAACATGAACTAGTGATTTTTTTGTTAATGAAAAAAAATACCATTTCTGTGAGGTTCAGGGTTAGGAGTACGGTTAGGGTTAGGAGTACGGTTAGGGTTAGGAGTACGGTTAGGGTTAGGAGTACGGTTAGGGTTAGGAGTACGGTTAGGGTTCAGGTTTAGGAGTACGGTTAGGGTTAGGAGTACGGTTAGGGTTAGGAGTACGGTTAGGGTTAGGTTTAGGAGTACGGTTAGGGTTAGGAGTACGGTTAGGGTTAGGTTTAGGAGTACGGTTAGGGTTCAGGTTTAGGAGTACGGTTAGGGTTAGGAGTACGGTTAGGGTTAGGAGTACGGTTAGGGTTAGGAGTAAGGTTAGGGTTAGGAGTACGGTTAGGGTTAGGTTTAAGAGTACGGTTAGGGTTAGGTTTAGGAGTACGGTTAGGGTTAGGAGTACGGTTAGGGTTAGGAGTACGGTTAGGGTTAGGAGTACGGTTAGGGTTAGGTTTGGGAGTACGGTTAGGGTTCAGGTTTAGGAGTACGGTTAGGGTTAGGAGTACGGTTAGGGTTAGGTTTAGGAGTACGGTTAGGGTTCAGGTTGAGGAGTACGGTTAGGGTTAGGAGTACGGTTAGGGTTAGGAGTAAGGTTAGGGTTAGGAGTACGGTTAGAGTTAGGTTTAAGAGTACGGTTAGGGTTAGGTTTAGGAGTACGGTTAGGGGATAGAATATACAGTTTGTACAGTATAAAAACTATTACATGTATGGAGAGTCCTCACAAAACACGTCAACATGTGAGTGTGTGTGTAGTCCTGGTATTCATGTAATGGTGACTGAACAAGTATAGTTATACCAGAACATTTTCACCTTGTGGGGACATTTGTTTAGGTTTACAATCTTATAAATTATACAGAATGATGTTTTGTAAAAAACTAAAATAGGGGAAAGTTTTCTTTGATGGTTAGTTTTAGGAGTAGGGTTAGTGTAGTGTAACACATGGAGCAGTGTGTGTGTGTGTGTGCCTGTCTGTGATACTGGCTGTTTATTCTTGAGAATATACACTACCTCTCAAATGTTTAGGGTCATTTCATTGAAATTTTCTCATGGTCCTAACTTTTGTTTGCTTAAATGTTTAAAATTAGTTTCGTAGACAAACTATAATTATGCCAACATTGAAAAATGAAAAAAATAAACAGCCAGTAAGAGCCCAGAAGAAGTGAAACACAGAAATATAAATAAGAAATTTGACAGAGAGCAGTTACAGATCAGCCAGTTCCTACAGAGCACCAGACGGTGAAACCGTGATCTCATGATCTCTCTGTTCAGATGACAGAAAACCTGTCATGTTGAGAGATGTTTACATAAAATTGAAACACATGACCTGTGGATTGCTCATGACTGTAGTACAAAAGCCGTAGGATTAGTTTCACACAAAGGAAAGAAAAGGACAGAAACAAAAGGAAAATGAAAAGCCAGTCTGTGCCTCTGACTGAAGCAAATTTCACACATCGAGTCTGATGGGAATTTTATATTTAGTCAGGTGTGACTCCTGTTCAGTGCTGCATCAGTTTTAGGCTATTAGATATCACCTACTGATCAAGTCACTATGACACTGCACATGATAATGTATTTCACCATGGCAACAGTGAATATTTTAGTTGGTAGGCTGTGTGTGTGTGTGTGTGTGCGTGTGTGCGCGTGCACGTGTGTTCTTAGAGTTAAGTGTCATTTTCTGCTGGTGGAGTCTGTTTGTCACACACATACACTGTTTTGTGTGTGTGTCAGATAGTGTGGAAAATAAAAGCATATTGTAACTGTGTCTCTTGTATTTTACAGGACCCCTTCATATTCGAACCAAACTGCAATTTCAAAATTGATGAGTTTGGCTTTTTTCTTACATGGAAGAGTGATGGAAAGGTGCCTGATATTTTATTTTTCATTTTGGTTTTTACAAACATGAATTCAGACGCACATCAGTATAATTTACAATCATGATAGGCTGAAAACACTGTGTATATTGTAACTTTTATTTACTTATAAAACACATTATAAATTCTAAAAGACACATTTTCTTTCTTACAGAATGACTGAGCAGTACATTGAGGTTCTGTTGGTGTTTTTCATTAGATCTTCTCGTTCTGTGTCTCACAGTCTTTGTCTCTCACAGGAAGGTCAGATTCTAGAATGTTCTTTGATCAACAGCATCCGTCTGGCTGTCGTGCTGAAGGTACTGCAGCTCTGCTGCTTCTTTTATTCCTCTGTAGATTTGTTTTGTATTTTTGAGGCTCTTTAAAGTGAGTTTTAATGTAAAAGTGTAAGATGATGAAATTAAACCCAGGCCCAAAAAAAAATTAAACTGCCAAAGAAACAGCGGCAAAATTTGTTAACAAAAGCATTTAAGCATTTATTTTTTAAAAGTGTTCATAAACTCCTGTGTGCTGGTGAAAATAATGTATTATTATTCAAATAAACTCTGAACGTTCGATTAAGGTGTTAATCTTAATCTTAGGTGTTAATCTTAATCTAAGGTGTTAAGGTGATTAAGGTGTTCACATGAATTTAACTTCTAGGTTTGACACGTCAGATGCAAAACAAAATCAAAAAAATTTAATCATCTAAGTTTGTCATGTTAGTTGTTTGCTTCTTGTAGTTATTCTGAGTTGAAGTAGATACTAGGATCTGGATGTGATACATGAGGTTGCAGGCACACCACTGCTGTTTTGGGCTCAGTATACAGGTGGATTGATTCCAGATGCCTCGTGTCACCTGATGTCAGTATTGTTTTGATGTGTGTGTAAGATCCTGTTCAGAAGAGACCGGCAGCATCACAGGGCACTGGTCAGGGCTGTTTGCTTTAACAGTGCACTCAGATGTCATCTTCTGTCTGCATCAAATATTGACTCTTTGTCGTTGTTCTGCTCCACCCGACTGTAATTTTCATGTCAGGTTTAGCAAAGCAAAGTCCTAGACTAGGGACCATTTATGTGTGTATGTGTGTGTGTGTGTGCGCGCGCGCAGTTGTGTGTTTATATGTGTGTGTGTGCATTTGTGTGTATGTGTGCAAATGTTTACTGTAAATGTACCTGTGTTTATTTGTTAAGGTTGAGGCGTCTTGAACTTCTCAGGGTTTCGCTTCTGTTAGCTAAGCGGGAGGTTTCCTGTGTACACTGTCAACCTTCTGTTTGGCATAAGAAACATCTATATCTGCTCAAACACAAGCTGTCATCCGTACATGATTTAACACTGCAGTAAAACTGACAAATTTAAAACTTTGTCAGTTTTAAATTCACTGTATGAAATCCAGTCTGCTGCAGAAACAAAGACTTTCAACTTTCAAGCAGTAAATGCCACAGTGGTTCATAACATCTGTGTGGTGATATGTTTACAGTAATTTTCAATTATTTGAGTCTTGTAAATATCATAGTGATGTAAATATCAGTCAGTAATCAATATCATTAGAATAATCTGAACTGATACAATGATCATCTTTTCAGGAATTCATTGTTTCTTCAGTGTAACATCATCTGTGTTGTTTTATATGGGATGTTCTGTAGGACTCAAAGGTTCTGGCCTCTCTCGAGGCTGCAGGAAAGACAGACGTGGACCTGGACAGTCGCATCATCTGCGTGTGCAGTGGACCAGACTTGGTCAACCTCAGCTTTATGTACATGGTGTCAGACAACCCGGGTACCGCCAAGGTATCGTACGGTCACCATGGCAACCTCTGTTTGACTTGCTCGATAGGGTGAACATGTATCAGTGACTATGTTTACATGACAACGATTAAGACAATACTCTGATTCAGAAAATACTATACTACATACTCCAACACAAATCAAATTAAGACATGTGGAGCATTCCTATTTTAGTCTCATATTCGAAATGCATTGTAGACATGTACACACAGCTTTATCACACTATTAACGAAATGCTGCCCAATGAAAGTGGGAGGAGCACTGGTATCTGCAATCATCTATTTAAACGTATAGCATGACAAATAATTAACTGCACTAGAAGCGTTGATACAATTAAAAGTGACACACCCAAAACTGTATATGGTGTTATAATCAATATGAACTGTATGTTGATACATGCCAAAAATCGGTCTACGTTTTATAACATAAAACTGGAACATGATAGGAATATTCTAAAGCAACTAATGTAAACACCTTAATCAGAATATTGTTTAATTCAGAATAAGGTTAATAATTAGATAACTATTTAATAATTAGATTACTAATGTTCATGTAAACGTTGTTACTGTAGTGGGTTATGTGAAACTTCAGAGCCAAAATTTTTGAAGTTGGAACAGACGAAAGAAACCATTCACAACTGATCTGATTCCAGTGAAATTTTAATTTTGTACACATCAACATTTACTGAGTGTGTTGCAATGCATTCTGGTCCAGGCCATATTCACACCTTATGGTGTAAATGTGTGACTTGTTATGGATTATTTAATTCATGATTTTGTGTTTTATTATAAGTAAATAACTGTCCGACATCGATTCTTCATCATTTAGCTGTTTTGTCTGTAAAGCTTAAAATGAGAAACGATGACAATAAATCTGACACTCGTACGTTGCTGTTGTTTTCTTTGTTTTACAGAAATGGATGGAAGGTTTGAAGTCGGTGATTCACAACTTCAAGGCCAATAATGTTTGTCCAATGACCTGCCTGAAGAAACAGTGAGTCTGTCTATTAAAGATGACAAACACAAACCCTCCAGAGAAAACGACACCGATCTTTAGGGGAGAAACGTATGCTGTACACCTGTAATGCCTTCATTAAAATGAGTAACTTTAAACTGACAGCACAGAGGAGGACTAGAGTTGATTTGTTTACCCTTTTGTTATAGTAAAGATAATTTAAGCTATGAGTATAGCTCTGTTCTTCCAGGCAAGTCAAGATTATCAGATGAAATCATTGACTGTTCTGTAGTAGATGAATATGAAGGGTTAGGTTGTTATCTGGTGAACCTGATTCATGTCTCTGTCTAGCTGGATGAAACTGTCCTTCCTGACAAACGTCAATGGAAAGATTCCCGTCCGAGGGTGAGTGATGGACACACTTGAGTGTATCTTCTGTTGGTACGTTAGGAGCTTTATTCTGGATGTTCTTCTCTTCTTCAGCATTACCAGGACGTTCGGTTCTGGTAAAACAGAGAAAGGAATTTTCCAGGCACTGAAGGAGCTCGGCCTGCCCAGTGGGAAGGTCAGAGGGCTGTTTCATTCCTCCTTCATTAATGATAACAGTGATTTATGTGGTTTATAAGT
>JAZGTJ010007851.1:0-22063 GCA_036877575.1 Botia almorhae | reverse complement strand
TCCTGATTTTTTGCTTTCTTCATTTATCATGTAACTTTTTCTCAGAACGGAACAAAAGGAGCGGAAGGCAGTACCAGATGTCAACACGAAGGATGGTGGCCCTGTATGACTATGACCCCAGAGAGAGCTCTCCAAACGTGGATGTGGAGGTACTGATGAAGCCCATATTAGCCCATCATCGCTTCCCTGCACCTAATGTCTTTTACAAGCTTTTGATGTATGATAGCCTGCCTGGATGCCTGCCTTAACAGTAATCTACCACAGAATAATTATCAGCATATTTCCTGGTCCCTTTGTGGTTTGTATGTATTGTATGTATTCACTGTTTGTTCAGATAACACATGACAGTGCCAAAAGTTAGACTTTGCTTTACAGGTGAACTGTGTTATTTCTGTGCCACTAGTGTCATCAAACAGAATTGCAATAAAATAAAAATAATGACTGTTTTCAAACAGGTTTTCTAAACACTTAATTGGCTGAGCCAATGTTTCTGTGTCACGTTGGTGTAATCTGGAGTGCACCACAGAGACACAGTGTTCAACACTTTTGGTGGAATCATCCTAAGAATGAATTCAAGTTATTCTTTATATTCACAGGGTTAAATAAGAGAAACTTTTTTTAATAAATTACACAATTCAACTTTAAAATGCAAATATGTTTGTCCATTCTTATCCAATACATCCAAAATAGATTAACACAGGTCAAATTGAGACAACCAAGTCTCAAGTGCTTTACTTTTTTATATTGCTTTCATGTTCATTTTAAAAACTATTTTATGTAAAATCCTAATCTGAAGAGCAAAATGAAAAAAATTTAGAAGCACAATCATTGGGTGAAACACTGCTTCATCAGTAATGCCTACTAAACAGAATTTGTCATCCAGTGCTGTTGAAAACTGTCAGAACAAACAAGGTTAACTCTGATAATAATGATTAGTAACAATAATAAAATCAGATGCCATAGACCATAAAATTATCATTTGAAGTCTTTTCCACCCCATTGTCACTTACTGTCACCTTTGCATTGACGCTGACATACAGGCCCGCTATGAGGGCAGCTTACAGAGCGAGGAGGTGAGTGTGGAAGAATATAGTGAGTCTAAACTTACTTGGCTTGTGCCAAATGACACTCTGTTTCCTGTTGAGGGAGCTCACAGCACTAGATCAGCACATGTACTGTCTGAAGATCACAGGTCCCAAACCTCATAATGCATGCACGATACATTTGCATTACATACTAAATGTTTCCTTTGAACTTTAATAGCCTTCATAATTTGCCGGGTGATGACATAATGATTCTTTTAGGAATAAAGTAACGGGATGCTTTATATTCCATGATGGTAGTACTTAGTGTCATGCTAAAGTAAATAAAGTCTGCATTTAAATGCATTAAAATGTGTATGCATGCTTCTAACAGATATTTAGAATCATTATAATGCATTTATGAAGGCTGTTTTGTTAAGTGCTATCAGTGGGTGAGTTCCTGCTAAAGGAATATGGAATGGTTATTTGCAACACTGAGAGATTTGTGTGTCTGTGTTTTGCTGTTGTTTGAATGGAGGTACAGTAACAGTTACACAATCACTGTGCTGTTTGATCACAGCTCCCAATGTGAGTGAAAGGACCTGCTTTGCCCAGTGTTGGTTGATTTGTGTTTGTACTTCACATGTTTGGTGTATGTTGTTTAGACCTGAACTTAAAACTATATAACTAATGACTATATAACATATATTCTAATAAAAAGTAAAAATGCAGTTTATTTTCATTTATTTATTTACATTTTGTTTTTTAATTTTTTTATAATGTTTTGTCTAAATCTTTGTCAGTTTAATGTATATAAAAAAAAATAAAAAATTGTATTTATTATTATTCACCCCCCCAGCTAGTGTTTCTGGGTAAAGCAAAAACAAGTTGCATATATAAGCATATACAAGTTGTGGTTGTAACTGTTATGTATTTAAAACAGAAGTGTCAAACAAAACAAAAGTGTGACTCTTTCTGTTCCACAGGCTGAGCTGACATTCTGTGCGGGTGATGTTATTACAGTGTTTGAAGAGATTGATGAAGATGGCTTTTATTATGTAAGTACATTATTTACACCATCTGTGTTTATTCTTTTTCTTAGAAGGAGAACAGCACCACAAATACGACACCACAGTATTTTGCAAATGAGTTTCCACAGTTTCAATTGGCAGCATTTTCTGACTAATCTTTTGTAATTTTGAGACAGTCCCTTACACATTGCTTGCAGACTGGGTTGAGCTAGTCACTTGAGTGCATTATATCCTCTGTTTTCTATTCAGGGAGAACTTAATGGACACAAGGGTCTGGTCCCCTCCAACTTTCTTGAAGAAGTGCCTGATGACGTGGAGGTTTACCTTACCAACACCCCAAGCCGTCACCCCCAGGACCACCACCCCTCTCGGACAAAGAGCAAAAGGGTACATCCTGTTTCACACTAGCCCTCTATCATCCATCCGCTCTTTTTGTAATCTCCTTCCTGCTCCGCTGTTTTTTTCCTCTTCTCCGTCTGTGTTTGTGTTGTGTGACCGCTGGTTGCTTTTTTGATGGATCTTTGAAGGAATGCAGAAAACAAACAGGAAATGAAGACAGTTACTAAATGCAAAGCTGACCATAGAGACATACCATAAACCATCGTAAAGCAAGACTGGCGACCCATTATTTTATGTCAAATGCTCCGGGCAGCCTTCCGAGGAAATATGAACTGTTAATTGAAATTGCATATTCATAAAGCATTGTTTGAGAAGAATCCACGCAAAGAGACGTGCCAGATTATTTGTTGTTTATTGTTCTAATTTTTGCTTAAAAGAAGCACTAAACAGACTCTTTATTATTTTGTACCCAATTTACAAGTGAGGCATTGTAAAAGATGCTTTATGAATGTACCTGTGTTGAAACGTGAAATCAATTTATAATAGAAAAGATAGTTTTGATGTACAAAGAATTTGAGTCCGTGTAGAACAGTTGCACTGCATGCCTTTGTTTCAGAATGCTTCAAACACACAGTGAAACTTTTTAGATCCTTTAAAGGACTGAGACCAGTTTAAAAATCAAAACAAAACATAAAACCCTTTTGTATATGTTTCCAAAAGAATTGTTTTGTATATTGCTGATATATGACTATCAAACATACGGAGAGTCACAAAACATATTGCAAGTAAAAAGAGATATAAAGAATGATTTTATGTGTAGATGTAGATATTGTATAATGGTATGTAAAAACAAAAGAGAAAAAGAAAATATAATTGCTGATGGATGTTCTGCTTGATTATCAGGACCCATCAAGATGTTTCTGTACTGAAAGCTTTGTGAATCTTTTCTCATAGTCATTGTGCAGATGATTGAGATGCATTACATCATGGCATTGTTTTTTTTCTCACCTGCTTGGCAAAACAGAAGAAGAGTGTTCATTTCACTCCGTAACGGCGTGGTATCGATCACGTAAGTGAGCAACTGTGGATACCGCACGTAATGTCGTCCCTGTCTAATGCAAGAGGAACGGGAAATGCACACATATGTGACACACATAATTTACAGTAAAGAACTGTGAAAACAGAACACACATTCACACCCATATGGCTTTTAAAAGCACGTAATGTAAGTTATTACAGTTGATGAAAACCAAAATGCAGGTATGCACACACATGATATTATTAGATAATATTTATATTAATATGGTTTTGTGTCCCATGACTTGTTCCTACTTAATTTTGTGCTTAATGCACAAACTGTTATGTGCAAAAACATAATTTTTAATATATACATAATTTATTTGGTACACAGTAGCATTATTATTATTAGCTAATAGCATGATTATCAGGGGTTAAAACTTTTAAACACCAAATTGTAGCAGCAGTATTTCTCAAATTGCTGACCTTCTTAAAATAAAGTGTCATTTATTTTAAAAAAATTAAACACCTCCATTTGTTAAAAAAGAAAAGGTACTTTTTGACACTCTAATCGTGGAAAGTACCATATTCCAACAACTACATATACACAGAGTCGTGATTGATCCACCCAACAGCAGGCACCCTGGCCAATGCATTAGACAGGCACAGCTGGTATCTTTAGTTGTTTCTTTTGGTGTTGTCCATTACAATGTTCGTATTCCATTGACTCCTACTGTAAGCCATATGATGCTACAAGGCCATTGTTGCACGGTTGGAACAGGACCCATGACTCCTATTCCCCACCTCCTCCCCTTCTCTTCTCTATTGCGTGCAGTATAGTAGATTCCTAGTGTAAGTGCTGGGACAAACCCTCTCCTCTCCTTATATAACTGTACACACTGTCATACTGCACTCAGAATAAATTTACTCTAAATGATTTTCTGAATTAAAGTTGGCATGGGCAGCCAGATCCTAAAATATGGTTGAGGGGAGTTACATTCATCATTAAAAATATCAATACTCTTTCCCCTGCAGATTTTTATTGATCTTATCTAAGCTTGGTTTATCCCAGCTTGATTTATTTTTGTTGTTAAGATGCATTTTTGCAGCCACTTTTGTAAATGAAGCTTTTTTAAGCAGGTTTGATTTGGCTCCAACCCCCTTGGTGAAGTTACCATGCAGAAAAGTGATAGATTACATCATAAGCCTGGTAAATTAAATACTATCTTTTTTTTAATACCACTGCTATAGATTATTATCTCTGTAGATGTTAAAGATCAAATATAATTTTGTCTGGACATGCCAACATGATTATGCAGCTATACAACTAATATTAATAAGAGCAACATATGGAGTGTAAAAGTTGTGTTTTTTTGTTGATTAAGTCAGAGGACTTTTCAAAGTTAGTTATTTGTCAATACATTGTAAATTCCTCTAACTTTCTTGATGATGTTGATGATCACAAACAAGCTAAGTTACTATGTTAGGTGCATTAGGTTTTTTAAGTTAATAAAACATACCAGTTTTCTTAAAAATGACCCTCTAACACAGAGTCTCACATCATTCATAAATTAGTGTTTACAGAGCTGCCCCCTATACTGTATGGATGTATTTACAATGCAAAATTAAAACTGACTGTATGGTGGCCCGGCTGGGACAGAAAGGACTATGAGAGGAGATGGAGTGTCTGCTGTACATAATGACTCTAAGACGCTTTAAAAAGCAAAGAAACACTTTCTTTTCTTTTTAAACATCCAGCCCTGAACTGTTCCCTGCGGGTTTTCCATTAGGTTTCCGTGGAAAAAGTGGGCCCTCCCGAAAGAAGTGCAACCTCCACAGTGTGCTCACACATCCCGGGGTCCGGCCCCGCAGGCCAGGGGCCCGGCAGTCCCGTCTGGCGCCCCCGAGCTGACAGTAAGACAACAGGACTGCTCTCCAAAGGAAAGAATCTGTTGAAAAAGTTTGGTGCTGTCATATAGTTTTAAATAACCTTCCTCTCTGATGAGTTAAAGATTTTCGGAATCATGTATAAATGATCAGTCAAAGCGGGAGCATTTCTACTGTTTCTGTAGTTACATGGATTTGGTATGGAAAAGAGAATGGGAAGTGGTGGAAGCTAGGACTTTCATGACCACTAGTTAGTGAGGATAGTATTCAAACTGTAACCTGTTTGCCCATGTTTGTTTATTGAAAGCACGGACATGCTTTGTGAGTTACCAAGATTTCTTGGGAAATGTTTAAGTTATAGGAATATATGTAAAGGGTCAAAACAAAAGTACTCTCATATGAAGCTAAATAATATTTATAAATATTTATTTAAAATAAAGGGACATGCATTATTTTATTATAAACCATTTATTTTATTAAATTAAATGACAAAATATTATTACTTTCTTAAACTTTTTCTTTTGGCACATCTAGAGCTCATGTCCTGTGAGCAAGATAATCTAGCACAATGTTTTAGAAACCAGCACAAATAATAAACGTGGGTTTTTCTGTGACCAGACAGCTTATATTTCTACAAGCAGAGGAAACTATGAGAGGAAACTAATATGCTTTGCCACTTTTGACTGGATTTTCATCCCTGAAAGGTCATGAAATGCCTAAGCAAGCCTCCTTATACCTGCCTTATAAAATGCACAATGGTTTGTGTTGTGTCCAGTCACTTGAGTGAGATTCGTCTGTTTGTGTTGTGTGCAGTCATGTCAATGCTTTACTTCTCATGAAAAAATGTGTATTTCCAAAATTTGTGTGACCAAGTGTTGTGTTGTTTATTGCAAATCTCATAAGTGAGATGTTGTGTCAAAAGTAGAAAATGGGGGACTCTCATCTTGTTCTAATCACTTCCACTTTTCACTTATTTTGCACAATTTGTCCATCAGTTTTGACATAAATCATATGGTTATGGGCTGCATAATGTCTGTGCTAACGTTTAAATGGATAAGCATGTTTCTGAAAGAACATGATGGCACATATTCTGGACTAGATATGAATGAAGTAAATAAGAAATGAACTTGAATGTATGGCCAAGATAAACCTTCCCCAGAACATTTCCAATACGTTCTGCAGGCTCCAAAACATTTAATGGTTGTCCACTTAAACCAAACTGTACTGTATTTCTTCTCCACATGTAATTTGTTGGTTATTTTACTAATTCACTTTGCCCAGAACAAACACGCTGTAGTAGATAGAGAGTTTGGACTGAGACTGCCAAAAACAATAATGTATGAGAAACATTCTGTATATCTTGTACATTTTACAGCCAAATTACAGGCATTTGAATTCATTAGAATAACTGTATTTGTTTATTTTATTATTATTTTTTTGCAGTCATTTAATCATAAGATACATTACAGAGCATTGCTTCTTCATGTTTGAGTGACAGCTGCTCTTTTTGTACTTTTTGTCCATTTGTACATTCTTTTTAAATGTTTATACTTGCTTTTCAGACTGCCTTTTTTGTACATTAAACTTTATAATCTGACAGTGCAAGCTTTCCTCATGGTGTCCTCAAACCATAATGTTTTCAAGTCTGCAATTGTGTGCTAGCTTTATGAAAAAGAATTATAAGCCTATATTGATGGTTATCAAATATTGTTTGAGTGTGCATGTGCAGTTTTATATCAAAATAAATTTAATATTTTATACAGTTTTTTAAGTGCATATTTTATTATATCTAAGTAACAAGTTTTCTTTACGGGAAAACAGCTGAGTGAACGGGTGATTTAGTAAAGTCGAATAAAATATAAGCGTGTAATACCACGAGATGGCGCTCTAATTTTTAGAATTCTCAACTATTGCATAATAACTAACCACATTATAAGTATTTATTTTTAGCTACGCGACCCCACCCTGCAGTGTATTTTATTTTTACATCATTTATTTATTTTTGTTTGAACATTTTTGATCAAAATGACATCATTACAAAATACATTACAAGTTGATAACTTGATAGGGCACTTAAATTCACTTTAAATAGATTTTGGCCAGGCCATATTTTCGTTTGTGTGTCAGCTACTAATTCTTGCAATGAATATATTCAAACGTTTCTAATTGTTCTCGTACTAATACTTTCATTAAGACAAAAGGACTTGAAATTTGAACGCTAATCTGAGCCCCCATGCGCCCCCTGCAGGAATAGATTTGTGTGTCCCGTAACACTGACCGCCCAGTGGACTCAACCCGTGATGAGAGCAAGCGCAAGCAGCGTAAGTGTAGTGAGCTCGAGTGTAGTGAATGATACTTACGGACTCTAACACGATGGAATACAAACTCTTAATTATTATTTAGTTATCAATAACAAAACTGATCTTTATCCAGCTGAACACTTTTCAGTATCATATTTCGATGAACCTATAGCTGTTTTTCCTAACATACTATTTCCTAACTATTTCTTCACATCGATATAAGCGCAATGATTTAAACAATTACAGCCCAATATAGTTTCGGAGTTTTTTATAACCTTTGTAAAAATTGTTGCTGCAAACTTAATTTAAAACAATGGATTTCATATTCTGCAAAGTCCTACTAACGACTCTCCTGAGCGCTATCCAGGTAAGATCATTAATCATTTTAATGGACCGAACAACATGTTTTCGTATATTTTTGTGTTTTAATATATGACGTAGCTTAAGAAGATGCTTTATTTCTTACAGGTTCGAAGCGGCACGGTATCGCCATCCAAACATCCAGGTAAATTAATTTAAAGTTATGCTTGTCTTATGGAACGTAAAAGATAAATGTGTTAAAATTCAACCAAATTAACAACTCTACTCAACTTCACATGAATAACAAACTACACTGCACGTGAAACTTGAATTTTCTTTTCTTCTTTACTCTTTACATTTAAATCTTAAATCGGATTGAGGACGTGATTTTCTCAGTTTCGCAGTTTAACTCTAAAAAGTATATTTCAGTACAGCCTATATACAATTTATCAACACTAAATATAATAAACAGAAACGATCGTCTGGTAAATTAGAGGCAAATGATTAAAAGAGCTTTAAATGCTCTTTTGTATTTAAACACTGAAGTCGTCACCAAATCTCAATATTATAAAACGACTGACCGAACTGTCACTACGGTTCTCGGTTAAAGTTTAGTTCACTATCAACAAATGGAGAACAACACCCTCTATCCTCCATTTACCCCGATTCCGGACTGCTTCAGATCTGTTCTCATAACAATATTACGTGGGAAAGAATGAAGAAAATTACTGCAAACCTTTGCATTGAGATCACCTTTTGTCTATTCTAGAATATCATGACATGTTATAAATGTCATGAAATGAGGACAGCTTTACAGGTAATGAAATAACAACAAACAAGCCACAGACCAAGAATACATGTCAGTTTAGCTACAGAACTTTAAGTTGATGGCCTAAAGATTTTTTGTTTGATTTTACAATTTTGCACACACACACACACATATATATATATATATACACCAAATAGAAGGTTACAAAATGTATGAATCTGTTTAAACTACTTCCAAAAGGGCTGGAAACTATTAATAGTCTCCTCCAGATGTTTGTTTTTTCATGCAGAAAGTTTTTCAAAAAATAACCAAGAGTTAAGCATTACTGACCATCCATACTGACCAGCAGTGACGAGTCTGAATCAGACTGAACCAGTGATAAAGCCCTTGTGCAGTTAAACTGATCTCACGTTCCATCTGCCAACCTTCACATGTAAAAACAGAAAACAATGAACCAAACAGTATATCACAGAATGAGATTGATGATAACAGTGTTGGATTTGGATGGACTACAAACACACATCACTCTTTGCATTTGTCTAAATTTTCGTGTAAATACATTGATGTATGTGCATGGATGTATACGTGTGTTTGTTGTGCCCCAGGCCTGGAGGTGCTGGCGACAGCTTCACACTACTGGCCTCTGGATTCAGTGGAGGGGATCCATGGTCTGTCGGACCAGATTGGGAACAGAACAGGTCATGTTAATGGAACTAACATAAGTATGTCAACATGCTGCCTCACACCTGCCTGCTTGCTTGCTTGCATTTTTTTTTTCTTTCTTTTCTTTCTCTCTCTCTCTCTCTCTCTCCACAGCTGTCTAACATTCTTCAACAGTCACGTCTTTCTTAACTGCAGAGATCTATGTTGCTATGCAGCTGTCCTTGGTTCTTTAAATGGACCGATTTGCTCATTTGAATGAAAATGCTGAGCATTTACTCACAAGATTACCACAGTCATGATGAGGATAAATTACTGTGACATTTAAGGGTGTTAAATGTAGGCGCGATCTCTTTCAGTGATTTATTAGTCCACTTGGAGCTTTGGTCTGAATGTGTATGTGTGTGCCTCTGCTTGCCCCAAGATACATTAGGAGTCCGATAACTCTGCAATGCTCTGCCATGATCAATTTATCTGTTCATTTTACTATACGATAAATAAATAAAGAATTTGTGCATGCTAGAGAAACATCCACACGTTATTTTAGAGTTGGGTCTTCTAATGGAGTATATTCCCAGTATGAGTACAGTATGGCAATTGTTCTGGCTAATTCAGAACAAATGGAGAGCTGAGAGAAATTCTCGGGGCCTCTTAGACGTTACACATTTGTGGTCGCCTTAGTGTTTCTCCATGTGTGGAGCAGAGAGATGATTTATTGCACATGTGTGACTGTGTTTGTGCGTAAAACAAAGCCATCAAAAGACAGATCATCTGTTTGTCACAAAAATTCTACAGTGATACACGTGCCTTGCGTGACACGGTCATTTTGTCCGCAGTTCGTTTCCGCTTTCTAAATTGTGTCTTGTATCTGTCTTATGTCTCTGTGCTCATACTGTATATACATGTCTGTACCTGAATCACCTATTTTGTGGTCCTTCCCTCTTATTTTCTTGTTGTTTCCATGTTCTCTCCATCACAGCTCTCAGAATCCACAACCACACTGTCCTGACTACCCATAATTCCTCCTCTGTGTATACCAATGACTCCACCTACACTAACATTTCTGCCACAGTAGGTGAGGCTCTTCCACATGTTCACCCACTGCCTGGTATTACTGAACATTTCTTAGGACCCAAACAGCTAGGGCCTCACAGAATGGTGTTAAGTATGTTTGGTTTATTTATCTAGGGACCTATACTTTTGTAGTTTTTGTATATGAAATAGATGTAATTAGGAGAATAAACTAAAACTTTCTACCTATTACAGTTTACATTAGAATAAGTAAAGCATGTTTAATGATATTTAATTCGTAATTCTTCACGAGAATGAAGCAGCATAAATGTGATTTTATTAGACAGCTGTTCTTGAGAACTGTGCTGCCTTCATTAACTTAAGTTAATTAACATCTTATACATCAAACTAATGTTACAGTTACATGATGCTATACTGTACATCAACAATGTTGTGATTAAATGCAGCCAAATCACAGCCATGTGTGAATTTGTAAAAAGAATATGTCTATAATAGTTGACTGTAGCACAGTGCATTTTTATAAGCTACTGTAAAATTGCCTTTAAAGGTGCTCTAATGTGCTGTCGTGCCGATACCCTGAATCTCACTGCATAGATGGATGTTCAGTCTTACCTCTGTATATCTCTGCCCCACAGTACGTTCTCCTAAGCCTCTAAACTCTTTCCACTGGCTCCACACTTCAGTCTGTGTTCTGTTTGCCTTCTGTCTGTGTCTTCACTAAACAGTTTTTCTCATGATCAATTCATCTCTCAAAACATCCATTCATGAGGTGGGACGGCGCTACAGCTTCCACTGTAATCCACAGATCTTGGGTTTAAAATCTAATAAAAGATGATTTATTACCATCTTAGCGGAGGAACAACTTGCCATTGACAAAATTCAGAGCATCTTGACTCATCAGTAGTAGATTTATACAGTTGGGAGCCTTTCACTTCTCTAGTTTGTCAGTTTGTTGATTTAGATGAGAAAACGCTGAGAAACGCACACGTTTTTACCATATGGGTAAAAGGTTCGGATTTCCCTTATAAAGTCTGAGGCAATATCACATGAATGAATTACATTGTTGAAATATAAAATAAATAACCATCTTTCAGTTAGACTATTACTGATTACTCACCCATACCTAAATGTTTAATGTGTTTTAGAAGATAGGAAAGTAATTGTTAAAGCTTGACAGTAATAGTCGATTTGTTTGGTTATGCACTGCAGTGCTTTATAAAATGAGGTGACGTGCTAGATTAATTTCAAGTGTTATAATGTTGTGGGTCACTCTCTCATCTGGTTGTGCAGATATTGTAGAAGGAATGGTGAATAAGGGCATCTATCTGAATGGTGATAAAGGAGCCACTTTTCTTCACTTTGGCAACTATAAGGACTCGTGCATTAGTGATCCTACATTGTGTGGACCTGAGGGTGAGTTTTTATTTTCTTTGTTTTTACTATTTACTATGTGTTTCTGTGTTTTTATTTTTATTATATGTAAAGCTGCTTTGAAACAATGTAACGCATTTATAATTAAAATGAAATTGAACTGAATTCCAATCACGTTGCCATTCAAATAAAAGCTTTTTAAGAATAAACAATCCTATCTCAGTACACATTGTTCAGAGTTTGTGAAACTCACGTAGGCACTTCTGTGCCACATCTGTCATAGTGCCACACTAGATCAGTGTGAATTGAGAACAGAAAGCATTCTGGTTTCACTCTGTTTTAACACTGGCATTATGACAGATGTTTTTGGCAGTTACAGGTTATCATGCTATGTTAATGACACTGGAGGGAATGACCTGCTTACTGTATTACTGTGGAGATGACAGAATGAGTCTATTGTTAAATACATACAGAAATACAGGTCATGCGAAATGAAGGTTTAATCAGACTGCTTTAAAATGACTGTGAAATGAAAGAATTTAGGAGAAAAATATATTACTTTTGCATAATAATACTTTAATATTCACTATAGTAATAATAATTTAATATATAAAATATATTTTTCAAGTTTTTAAAAATGTTTTGCTAATGTTTATGTGCGTTCAGCTTACACGTTAAGGGTCATAAGCAAAATACACAATTCACTCTTTAATTATTTTCATGGCAATTAATTTTCTAATAAACTACATAGTAAAGATTAATGGTTTAAAAATGTATTTTAATGGTTTTATAGCAATGCAAGATTTGCTTTATTTGTCAAGAACAAATACCGTACATCAGTTTACTGTACATAAGGGCTTTTGTGTGTGAAAGGTAATATCATCTGTTATTCAATCTGGCATTGTATTGTGATGAAGTGGCCTGGATCTAATAACAAACCTTATAGTTTAAAGTTAGATATCGTGTGTATTGGAAAAAGCACTTTGGTGATAGCCAGAGGATTATAAAATGTTTTAATGTTATTATTTATCACTATTTGTTATGCTGTCATGGAATAGGTTTTCATCCTTTCGTAATTATCATCTTTATATCAGATTGAGACATAAACTTACTCAATCATTTATTGATTCCTTTTACCCTAAGGATAGACAGTGATAATTAAAGTGCGTCATAAATCTATTATTCAACTGTTTTTTGCGAATGAAAAACATTTATTAGATTAAACATCAATGATGTTTCCTTACAAAAGTCCTTACAAAAAATATTTTATTATATTTTTGTATATTTATTATATATTGTTTTACAATTTTGTTTTAAATTACTGGATTACTTGTCTTTAACAGGGATCACTTTTTCCTTCTTTTGGAAAAACCATGAGGTAGAGTCTCGCTTTGCGATTGCATCCGGAGGTAAAGTTGTGTCGAGTGGTTTCTCCGTCTACTCGAACCCTCATGGCGGATATGTGGAGTTTTACACAAGAGGAGATTCCAAGACATGGAAAGCACATATCCAACTCCCAGGTAATTGTTTGTGTGTGTGTATAATACTAGCTCAGGATGTGGAAAGTATAGTATTTAAATGGTTTCTGGGGATGTGTCTTATCTCCAAAGCCAAAAAAGATTTCCCATGCTCTCCAAATTTCGCACACATGGACTCGTTTCGAAATACATTCTGGTTTGGAATTACATTTGCGATCTGACCATAAATATTTTGAATATGTAATTATCTGCATAATGATACTGATTACATCCAGATGTCTGAAAGTGCTTGGGTCAATAGACTTCACCGTAAACTCTGCCATTGGCCGGTGACGAGTGGTTTAAATTTGTGTCACTTTAAAAAGAAATAAAAATGTGATTAAAAAAGAAGCAAAACGTAAAATCTTTTAGCCTTCCAAGAAATTAATCATCTTTCTTTCATCGAAAGTAATTTTTCGCAACCATTTCGGGGAATTACGTCATTCCTGGAATATATTTACATTTCCAGTATCCTTGTTTTCGTAACCATCAGAATATCTTCTGTTTGTGGATGGAGGTAGTTGCCGGGTTTAGTAGTTTAGTAGTTATATCAGGATATACAGAGTGTGTGTTATGGCAAGGATGAACAAACGTTAGTTCTAACTTTAGCAGATATAGTGCTTTGAGAATGTTACCAAAGTGACCTGTGTCGCACAATCTAATGTAATAAAAACAACAGCATGCTTGTAAAGTCCTCAGCTGTAAAGTTGTCAAAACAAGTCAAACGACTGCGTAGCATGAACTAAATTGTGGATTACGACGCTCCCATGTGCCATTTTTCCCAGGACAGATAAACTATTAATTAATATAAACTAATATAAATAAACTATCAACAATTTAGCCTGACGTTTCTTCATACAGTCTCTTATATTTATGTATTTGGCAGATACCTATCCTAAGTGACTTACAGTACAATAAGACTATAGGTTTTATAATCAGTATGCGCTTTCTTGGGACTTGAACCCATGATCTTGGCGTTGCAACGGCACTTTCTACCAGGTACAGGAAACCTCTTGGCTGCATTATAATCTGAATAAATCCTTTCCACATGCTGTTTACAGATCTCCATTTCTTTTTATTTTAAACTCGTTTTACAGTCCGACGAGAAAACCTGGAAATAATATTTCTGTTATTTACACATCCAAACAGTCTAAACATGGAGATCAGTGTTAAGTTTGTTTGAAATTTCATTTGCTCTCGCCGTACGTCTTTTATTTAGGGCCCTACTGGACACACGTACTCTTCACGTGGACACAGATGGACGGATTGAAGGTTTACATCAATGGGACCTTCAGCGTAGGAGACCCCACAGGAAATATTTCCTATAACTATGGCGACCCTTATGCTGACCTGGTCATTGGCACAGGAAATACTGAGAATTACAGCCGCTATGCCACAGGTGCTTTTGATGAATTTGTGATTTGGGAGAGGGCACTGTCCCCTCAGGATGTCTGGCTTTACTACAAAGCGGCTATTGGTAAGCAATTATGGAGTTAATTGTAACCCAGCATCATACAATTTTTTCTATTACTGTAGTTCATTTTCTCCGACAGCCTTTGCTTGTCACAGCCATGTGCTTCCCCCAGTTGTCAGCCAGATTAGCTGCGCTTGGTCTTTGGTATCCTAGGGCTGTCCCAGATTTTGCCAGATGGTAGCTGCTCATGCTTTTTAGCTCATCTATGATATGCTTGGTAAATTCAAGTACATCTGTCTTTATTTATTGCTTTGAAGTACAGTGGACCCAAAAAGGCATTGAAGCCACACTTTTATTTTAAGGAACATTGCATTTTATAACAAGATATTAAAGATATTAGTTAAAGATATTATTACTTTCAGCAGAGTAATTACTGATTTGGACAATGTTCAAAAGTTTGATAACCACGTCCAAATGGCCTTTGTCCTAACTTTTATTAGGTAATCTGTTGCTTTATAATTTAAGTTAATCGTATGTCTTTCTCTGAAATGTTTTGCCTGAAAAGTGGGTCGCTTTATTTAACTGCCATGTATTGCTCTGTTTTGTTATTTAATGCAATGACGTTAATACAATTTCAGGTGTGGCTTACAGTAAGTGTCTCAACACTTTTTGGAGCCACTGTAGGTTTTTTTTTTAAACACATTAGGTTTTGGGTAGGATATTCTGAAATGCCATTGTTGGTTAAATGTTGGTTTTTGGAACAGGCTGTTTGACTGTAGGGATAAGAAACATCTGTGATGCTGACAATTTGCTGTTCTGCTATTATCGCTGGAGTTATTACTGTCCCTGAGGGTTATTACAGAGAGGAAGAAACATTTCAAGACAATTTCCTAAGGAGACGCTGCTCACATTCCACCAGTTCTCAAGCACATTGAAACGCGCTATTGAAATACCACATCATAATATCAGAGCTCGTACTGGAGTGTGCGTGTCCTTAAAGACAATTTTGTTGACCTTGGATAATACTGCACATATCTGTCCCTTATATGATGATGGTTGTTGTGGTCCAGTTTAATTCCAGGGGACTTGTTTTGTTTTAAAAAGTAGCAGAATCGTAGTCCGTCTGGCTTTTGTGTTCTACAGTATATTTTAAGACTTCTGAACCTATTCTTTATGTGTGGAACAGGCTGAAAATGAAGTTGTGATTCACTGAAACTGGCACCTAGCTTGCAGTAGCACCCAGAAATTCAAAATGATATGTTATGTTTGATTATGATAGATCACGAGTGAATAATGACTTAAATTTCAGTTATAATTTATTTATGATGTCAGAAGGTTGTCATTGTATGGAAAAGCTGGGTAAAATGTTCCAAAATGTCAAACCTTTGTTTATCATGGGAAAAAAATAACAGCATGCTGGATTGGAACAGCACAAGGGTTTGTAAACAATCAAAGACTTTTTGTTTTTGGTCAAGCTAGCCCTTTAAGTTTCTCACAAGATGTCTTCAGTGTGTCACGGCAATAAGACAGATACAAATTTAAGCTCCAGTGAGGCCGCTAATGGTTTGCATAAGTCTCTCTGAATCTCCAGTGGGCAGCCCACAGCAGATGAGAGAATACATGTGCCTGCCATGTTGCTCCTGATAGAGTAACAGAAAGCAGACACCACAAAAGATTGGAGGCATGCCTTTCAAATTACCTTATGAAAGACCTCCCAAAACTAGTACAGTAAAATAAAATTATTTGAGGGGGAATACTGAATGGATCATTTGGAAGGTGGAATCCTTCATATACTATGAAAACTTTTGCACATAGAAAAGTCAAAACTAATGTTGTAGGGTTTATAGTGTGACCTTTTCACTTAGCTTGTTTTGGCTTGGTCCAGGTCCATACTGTTTAGAATTTAGATCCATTAAAACTGTTCCATAGCAGAATAAGTTTAGATCCATAGCTCTGTTAAAATAGGGGTAAATAGTAAAGGGCTACCTTTGGCACTGCAGAAGGGATTTGGCTACCACATTGGCAACTGTGAATTATATCCCTTAACAGTGCTGATGGATTGTTAGCCCCTTTTAAGGAAAAGACCATTTGTTAATGATCAAAAAACACAACATGCTGTTGTTGAAGAAGAGAAAATCTACTGTTGTTTTGCACAGGTCCAGATGTAATAAACGTTAATGAGGGACATAGTACAGAGCCATTAGAGGGCTGCTTTGCCATGGGGCCTATAAACCAACCTCACTGCAACTGACATCTGTGTGCAGGGAAAGGTATCATATGCGTCTTTCCAACAGGTGTGAGGTATTTGTTCCATGAGAGAGAGAAGAGAATTTGTTCAGAGCTCATGAATGATGCCTCAGATGTTTTTTAAATACCCAGCTCTTTAAAATACTCAATTCTGATTGGCCAGTTGTGGTATTCACTGATCAAATGTTGATTAAAAACTGACGTAATACATAAACTGTTGTTCCTGGCAACTGATTTTCTGCATAAGTGTGCTAGTTTTGTGTCTTTCATATTTTCTTCTTACAAACTAACACAGTTTTAACTCAAATAAATATTTCATGTGTAATTATTTATTTCTAAAGTACAGTAGCTGTATAAAAAGGTGAGCAGTCAACTGCAAAATTACTCCAAAATAAACTCTTTCAGGATAATACAGATCGTAATCATAGGGTTTATTTTGCAATAATGACCAGCTCATTGTACATTATCCCTTGCTTAAAATGTGCTTCATATTTATTTTGTTATAATTATTATTATTTGGGACTTTTTATTGTTTTTTTATAATCCTGTAATTGCTAACATATTTGATTCTGAACAATTTTTTTCCTGTAATAGCTTTTTAATTGACAGTTGTTCCTATTTTAACTTTTCATTCGGCAGTATTTCATTTGTTTGTTTTTGTCACTACAGGTGAAAAAGTGATGTCTACCATCCCGACCGAAGCCTCCATCAATGTCAGTGCTGGAACAGATGCAACGGTAAATACTTCTAATCTGAGGTCACTTATACTGCATGTTCTGAAACAGTTTTCCAAACCCGACTGTAGAACGATAAAATACAACTGCTTGATACATTACTCTAAATTCCGGGGTTATCTAAGAGATTACACAGTGCAATTACACTCAGCAGGATATGCCCGAGAAACATGAACAGAAAAGGCGAGAATTTCAGAGATTTTTTGTTTGACCAATGTACATAAACACATCACAGAGAAGCTATGAGCTAACCTGTTTTTCTCTCTCTATCCCCAAATGTAAGAAAGAAGTGCTTGCGGTCAATTGGCCAGTGTCTCATTACGAAACCTGTTTGTTTTTGTGAGTCTGATTAATTGCATTCATTGAAACAACCACAAATACAAGATGGAATTTCTCAGTCATCAGGGTTAATCAAATCCTGCCCGGTCTGGATAAACTGAATAAACTAAAACATCTAATATTAGAGTTTAAGATTTATGAGTGTTGTGATCTAGAACATATATTAAAAAAAATACAATTTTTATTGTTTATAAGTTCATAGCTTATAAGTTTTAGCTTTCCTGTAGCTCAGTGGTTAGAGCATGGCGTTAACAACGCCAAGGTCATGGGTTCGATCCCAGGGATTGCACATACTCAATGTATAGTGATCAATGTGTAGTATAATGCAATGTAAGTCGCTTTGGTGTATGTAAAATGTATGCTTTTATGTGTTGGAGGAGGCATGGCTTTGGAGAGCACTCTGAATAGAGGGTTAGATTTTATGCTTTCAAAGCTAGTTGCCTACCTAGGTTTAAGTATCTGTTTTGTACTTTGAGAAACACAAATAAGACAACTTTTGACATACAGTAGTTTAGAGCTATAAAATTCCTGAGAAATTCCTGAGAAATTTCATATTGCTTGGGAGCTGAAATCACTTACAATGTAAAAATATGTTCTCCTAACTGTGTACAAATATGTACTCATAATGTTTGTAAATAAAGGCCTCGATGCAGCATGTTTATTTGGCAGGTTATATAGTAACGTTCCTCAAGTCGGTGGAAAAGGTGGTTCTGAGAGAAACTCACAAAATCCCCAGCCAAACACTGGCTCCAGCACAACAACCAGGAACAGGGGTATGAGAGCAGTGTGCTCAGACTTCATTTGGAGGGTAGTAAATTATGTCAGGTTTCAGGACATTAAAACATTCCCTAAAGATTCTCAGCCGTGTCAGATACGCCTCCTTTCACGGGCCTGTCTGCTCTGATTTCTTCTGTGAGCAGTAATTAAGTGAAGGGGTGGATTTACATACAGACAGAAACCCAGGCACAAGGGCCTCATGGAATATAGACTCGCGCTGTTGGATGATTAGGTGTTACAGAGCCTTCACAGACTTGGGGCCCTGGGACCATCCATGTGCGCACACGAGCACACGCCCTTGGCTATCATACCAGAGCCCAGCAGGAAATGAGGTGGAGGCTGAAGCCGTAAACACAAACAAATTGACATCTTTTGGAACTATTGTTTCCTCTGGATTCTGAGAAAATGGAAAGAAAGTGCAGACTGAATGCTCACGCAAACGACAGTGCCGCCCCATTATTGAGTAAAGAGGTCAGGTACTGTAGGAGAAGAGGAAAGTTTTGTAGCTCAGAGGCTGTTTTGTCAAAATTTAGGCGATTCAATATATGTTGCTCTCAAATTTCTTATGTAAAATAGACACAAAATAGACAGTTGTTGACATTTAAGTATTGCAGGAGTATAGCATTTTAAAATTGATGTGGATAGTTTTTTTTAGTTTGGTACTCTGTGATAAATAAAATTCGATGATGAATGTTTATATTGAAATGACTGACTTTTAAATGACTCAGACAACTGACATTTCTTGGCAGATCTGAGCACAGTTTTGTGACACTGTTAACATCTAAGTACAATTAACATCTAAGTACAATTTGAGAAGCAGGAGACTTAAGCAGAAGTCTCAGCTGAAATGCTGTTGATACTATATTTCGGGTTTTGTGTGTGTATATCACAGGGAACCACTGAAATGTCCAATCCTGTCTCCACAAACCGGGCAGAGCAAATTCACGACCCTGTGCGTTTAGAAGCATTGGACCTTTTGCAGGCTTCTCTGCAGTCTTTTAATCAACCAAACAAAACTATATACCAGGAAACAGCTGACAATCTAACACAGGTAGCACAAATCACATGTACTGTATGATCAAATGTGCACAGATGCTTTTATAATGATCCTTTCACCTGCTATGTGTGTTGTAGTCTTTGCTAAAAAGCGTGAATGAGGTCATAACTTCTTCGGACTGGAGAGAAAATGATGAGGTACATTGAATGCATTTTTTTCCTCACCTGCATTGTTATTTTTCAATGCGATGAGATGGTTTGAAAACATATTTTATGAAATTCTGAAGAATGGATTTATTTAGGAAATTTAAGCAGATTAACCCAATCCAACATGTAGAAATTCTGTGTTGTCTGCTCTGAGATATCGACGTCTTTTGATTTGTGTAACATTAAAAATTTTATGTGGTGTTGTTGAACAGTGGAGTCCAGTTGTCAGTGAGCTGGTGGAGACAGTGGATAAGGTGATGGCACACATGGCCTCCAGACTTCAGTCTAATGCAGACTCAGTGGCCCTTCTGTCCATAGGGGGCAGGAGCTCTGTGGCAGGTCAGTACATGCACATGACCCGTGAAGTTTCGCATTTTCAGGGCCCCTCCCCTTTCCCAACATGCCTGTATTTAAAGAATAGTCCATAACATCTTAAAATAACCAACAGGAAATGAGTTGGACATAGAGCATATCATCTCTTTCTTTGGTCTGCTCTGTGTAGACGCCTCATCGAAATCTTATTTCTAAATCAGGCCCTCTGAGATTTGTCAACCTATCTCAATCTCCCTCTCTTTCTCTCTTCCTCTCCTCTTCTTCCTCTGATCCTCCCTTGTGCACTGATAAGACAACGGCTAATGTTCAGAGGGGTGCATAAAGCATAAGACCACAGATGTAAAGGGAGAAGGATGATTAGTTAGGAACAGGACAAGATCTTAAGAAGACCCATAGAGACAGTATGATCCAATAACAAACCCAAACTCATTGTGAGCAATGACTTGTTTTCCTTTTGACCTGTGCAGATTACACTCTGATGAAGATCCCGCAGAACTACAATATGCCCAACTACCGGTTCCCCACACAAGGGAAGAGTTACATCTCAGTTCCAGGAGAAGCCCTCTCGATGCAGTGTGAGTGTGAGCATATGCACACACGAGCATGGGATGCCTGTCATGCATTATAAAATAAATAGACAGCAAACAAACTGTAGCACACATGCAATAACAAAGGTGCGGCCACTCTAGACTTTGTGTTGCGCTCACTTCCGTGCATACGCAGGTGAGCGGAAAAACACAGGCACACAGTAATAGAGTTCATGTTTGGTGAGCTCAAATTTGGATGATGTTTGACCAAAAAATGTAGATTGATCTGTTGACTGATCTGCTGGTGAACAAGAATGTCGCTGCCCGCAGACAAAGCCTGTGTCACCTATGCCAGCATGTATATGTGACAATCGTAACGTTTTTTGAGCATACAGACTTGCTAAATGGAGCTTGAACGTGTGTGTTGGAACAAACAAAAGCTGGAGCCCATACACATAAAAATGGAATGGATTGGCAAACAAACTGACAATCAAATTTTCTTTGAACCAAAGCCGGCAGAATGTCATTCTGAATTAAATACGGCCAATTACATCCCTGTGTACACACACACACACACACACACACAAAACTGTGAGCTTCAGGCTGGGGTCAAATGATACATTGTTTTCACAGGAGGGCAACAGAGGACATGTATTTGTTGTCTTTTTGTTTATTTGTGACTGTAAGAGAATAAGAGGACAATGCAATTTATTCAGATGTCTTCTTGCTGCTCTCTGATTAAACCTGCCAATCACACACAAGCCCTTGAGAAGAAAACATTATGTAATCTGATGGCTTTGGTGCAGAATTCCCTGAAAAACAGAGGAAGTGTGCCCACTTGGTTATGTGTGCACAATTTTGTTTATACAATAAATAGTGGAGGAGAGTGTTGCAATGTGTGTTTCCCATGTTGTGGCAGCAATTATGAGGCCATTAAACATTTTGTTTGTTTGACACTATTTTAGGGTCAGCACTCCTCAGCTTCTCTGGCTTAGCTCTAAACCAGAACCCCAATGTGTTCATTATAAACTGTTTAATAATCTATTAAAGCTCTGTTATCAGAAATGGAACATAAATGATTCGCTGCCATTAACTCACCACTGATCTGCTTCTCCAGTGTGCACAGACACATTGTGCACTTCATTAAAAGAACCAAGCAGAAGTTTTACACCCCAATTAAAGGCAGGGAGAGATGGAGTGGGTTGGAGCTGTGTGGATTTCTGAGGGGCCAGGTTTCTTTTCTT
>JAZGTJ010007850.1:0-22065 GCA_036877575.1 Botia almorhae | reverse complement strand
AACAAAATCAGCCAACTCTTTCTGAATGGAAACTTTCTCACCAAGCTCAGCCCGAACGAATTCTTCAATTATGGTAATGTAACGTCTCTTCATTTGGGTAATAATGGCTTGCAGGACATTAAAACAGGGGCGTTCAACGGGTTAAAGAACCTGAAGCGTCTCCATCTTAATAATAATAACCTGGAAATCATACGAGAGGACACTTTCTCTGGTTTGGAGAGTCTGGAGTATTTGCAGGCTGATTATAATTATATCAGTGCAATAGAGGCGGGTGCGTTTAACAAACTGAATAAACTCAAAGTATTGATACTCAACGACAACCTTTTGCTCTCTCTACCTAATAACATATTCCGCTTTGTCATGTTGACGCATTTGGATTTAAGAGGAAATCGACTGAAGACGCTGCCGTTTGCTGGTGTTCTGGAGCACATAGGTGGAATAATGGAGATTCAGCTGGAGGAGAACCCGTGGAATTGCACGTGTGATTTGATACCCCTGAAAGCCTGGCTGGATACAATTTCCGTCTTCGTGGGGGATATCGTTTGCGAGACGCCGTTCAGGCTGCACGGTAAAGACGTCACGCAGTTGATAAAGCAAGACCTTTGCCCTAGACGGAACCCTGGAGACGCGGGTCACCGCGCAATGCAGCCGCCGTCTGATTCGCAATACCAGGCTCCATCGCCGACCCTTCGGGCCCGGGTCACGCCGACAAGACCCCCAAAGGCTTCCCGCCCCCCGAAAATGAGATATCGTCCCACTCCGCGCGTCACGTCCAGCAGAGATAAACACGTGTTCGGGCCTATCATGGTGTATCAGACGCGGTCGCCCGTTCCAATGACGTGCCCGAGCATATGCGTGTGCACCTCACAAAATCCAGAGAGCGGATTAAACATCAACTGCCAGGAGCGCAAACTTCAGAATATCTCCGAACTTCAGCCCAAACCGTCTTATCCAAAGAAACTGCATTTAACCGGTAACTATTTACAAACTATATACAGAACAGATCTGACCGAGTACAGCTCGCTTGAGCTGCTGCATCTGGGGAATAACAGAATAGCAGTCATCCAGGACGGCGCGTTTGAGAACCTAACAAGCTTACGAAGGCTCTATCTGAATGGAAACTACATTGAAAGTCTGTCTCAGTCTTTATTCGCCGGGCTGCAAAGCTTGCAGTATCTCTACCTGGAATACAACATTATTAAAGAGATTTTACCCCTCACATTCAACTCGCTCCACAATCTGCAGCTATTGTTTCTTAATAATAACCTGCTGAGATCCCTCCCCGACAATGTGTTTGGAGGAACCATGCTGACACGGCTTAATCTCAGAAACAATCATTTTTCACAGCTCCCCGTGCGCGGCGTGTTGGATCAGCTCTCCGCGTTTATTCAGATCGACCTGCAGGAGAATCCATGGGACTGCACCTGTGATATCGTGGAGCTAAAGAACTGGATGGAGCTGTCCAGCACCAGCGTGGTGGTGAACGAGATCACGTGCGATTCGCCGTCCAAGCACGCGGGCAGGCTTTTGCGCTCCCTTCGAAACGACGCCATCTGCCCCGAAATCGATGAGGTCCCTGTGACTAAAGCCCCCACCGTAGTGAGCTCGAGTACCGAAGTGACCCCTTCCCCGGCCGTAACTCCCACGGACAGAATATCCGAGATGCCCCCAGAGGTGCCCTTGTCCGTTCTCATCTTGGGCCTGCTCGTTGTGTTTATTCTGTCCGTGTGCTTCGGGGCGGGATTGTTCGTGTTCGTCCTCAAACGGCGCAAGGGTGTCGAGAGCGTCCCCTCGGGCGCCAATAACAATTTGGACTTGAACTCCTTCCAAGTGCAGTACGGGTCTTACAACGCAGATGCCAGCGCGGACAAAACCGAGAATCACGTGTACAACTACATCCCTCCGCCCGTGGGCCAGATGTGCCAGAATCCCATTTACATGCAGAAGGAGAGCGAGCAGGTGGCCTATTACCGGAACCTGAAGGAGATGAGCTTTAGCACTCTTGACCCCAAGAAAGAGGAACTCGATCGCAGCCCGGCGTTCACTATAAGCACAGTTGAGTTCATCGATAAGCAGCCGAGCGCCAACCGCGAACCGGAGCTGCTTTACCAGAACATTGTGGAGAGAGCGAAAGATCTGCCGCAGTCCGGGCCGCTCAGCTACAACTTTTGCACTTTACCCAAAAAATCCTTCATTCCACCATACGAGAGCACCCGACGACATAACCAGGATCGATTAAACAAAACGGTTCTCTACGGGACCCCGAGAAAATACGCCGCGCAGTCCAAAAACGAGCACCCTTTGCTACCCAACAAGCTTAAAACCGAGCCGGACTACCTCGAAGTTCTGGAGAAACAAACTGCGATGAGTCAGTTGTAGGATGGAGACCCTGTAGGCCCGTTTCATCTGTGTATTCCACCACAAAAACAGTATAAACGTCACACACCCGAGCCTTCCGTCTTCTGTTAGAGGCTGTAAACATCCCGCAACTGAAAGATATATAATTTTCTCCGAGGTTTAAATTATTTCTTCTACTTGAAACATCCAGACTGTAGCAGTTGTTGCAAGAATATGTATAGCTTACAGCTTCATGCTTTTTTGTAATATGAAGTATATTTTCTCTCAGATCACAGGGTTGTATGACATTCCTGTAGAATATGGTGGACGTGGCGAGTGTAACACAAATCCCCGGTTCCAAAAGTGCCTTTGCACTTAAATAATTTTATCTCTGCTTTCTGCTAATGGAATTTTTTATAAGTGCTGTATTTTAAGACTCTTTATGTAAAATAGAATTATTTGTCCATTGCATTAAACGGAAACAGTAAACCGGTTCTCTGTTGTTGGGTAGAATACTGTTTGTTTATTATGTTGCGTCGTGTGCTGGAAATCAGGTAGTTCAGAATTATTTTACCTAAAACTGAATAAGTGAAAAATGCTGAAATCAGATTTGCTTCACTTGATGATGGATGCGATTGAGCAATGCAGCGCGTCTGATCTCCTGTAATGGCAACGCGCCTGTGTGTGTTCATGCGCGTGTGTGTGTGTGTTCATGCGTGTGTGTGTGTGTGTTTATGCGTGTGTGTTTAGGCCCGTCTGACAGTCTGTACTGTGTGATACATCATTGTACTTGAAGGCACATAAAGCGGATAAATGCAGCGTATAAAGGACAATTGCTGCGGAAATATTTGTCTACACACGTGCGCATTCAGACGTGGTTACTGAGTACCTGATGTGTGACATTAGATCTTTCCACTTGACTCTTGAATATACTGGAAATCCCGGTCGCTGTCCAAGGTGCTAAGGGCGTTTGCGTTGGTGGATGGCGCCATGCTGATATCTGACTGCTGAATTTAAACACTAATCCAAAAATGTATTACTTGAATTTCTTTTAAGATTTATAAAATGCCGCAACGACGTACTTTCTCTATAATTAAGACGATCTTTATAAATTCCTGTCATCTCAGAAGTCTGATTAATATGTTTAACGATTGGTTAATTTTTAAGTTGATTGACTTGTTAGTTTTTCTAATTTTAAATAAGATCAGATGCCGTTATTGACTGCACAAAACTCTGTAATCATTTTATGTATTTATTTTTTACATTTCATTCATAATTAATTACCTTGTTAAAAATGTTTGCAACCGATCTGAGCAGCTCGAGTTTAAAGTGAGGCAAATATTTCCCCCTATGGGCACAAAACAGAGCGCAGTAGCTACAGCGCTTGATGTGAGAGAATGTTTATCATGCAGTTTGAAACAGAGCACAATGAGACTCTGTGTGGCTGTTTCCTGGCGTGCTGCACATGCCCTGCACATCAATGAAGGGTCTGGCCAGCAACACACGGGCTGTTTAAATGGAGACGTCATGACTTGATTCGAAATAAACTGTGAGCTGTAACCGGTTTATGCAGAATGAGAGTGAGCACGCTTGCTCATTTCAAATGACAAATACAGATCATTTCAGTTTGTTTTATGTGCCTTTTTCTGTTTTTTATTTTTTTTATTTTAAGTTTTGCCTGTATGCATATGAGCACATCAAACATTTATCACATATACAGTTAGTTCTAGTATAATTGATTTGTTTGTTTGGTTTTTTGTATTCCATGTGTGTATTTATGTGTGCAATCTATATTTCAGGTTTCAAGAATACATTACAATCATATAATATTCCAGAGAGGTATGATAACTTCCTTATTGCTGTGGTGATATTGGGACAGAGAGGTACTGGCTTATTGAGGAGAGAGTTTTGGAGACCCAGAGCTCCAGCAGTGCTGCGGTACTTTTATGCCACTAGTAATGAATTATGTCAAGCTGTTTGAATGTCGCTGGCTCCAGATTCAAATCAATGGAAGTGATACTGGATGTGTGCTGCCCGGGCACGTCTTCAAGCCTTTCTGACTCACTTCAGCTCTGCTTATAGGTGGCTTCCAACTTCTCTCCAATAAATCATTATCTCCGCCTTTTGCATTTCTGGTTTGTGAGTAGGTGACTTCTGGAAAGAGCAAGAGATTTTTTGTGCCACTGAACTGTAATGATGTATTCATGATGGGTGTAACTCTGACTCTCTGAGTCAGTATCCCGATCTCCAGAGTAACTGCTCAGCCTGAACTGGATATTAAGCTTTCTGATCGTAATAATAGAGGCCAAGATCATTTAAGACCTTAAAAATCACATGATCCAGTTGTTCAGTCTGGCTGAGCCTTTATCATGTTTTAAATGAGGAAAGACAAGGCCTGCGGTTCTATTTGTATATAATGCATACTTGAATGACATGATATGTAGCTGTGCAATGTGACACTGATACTGTTCTTGCACTTATAAGAAGGTAAAGCACAGGAACGCTGCACTGAGATCATAGATGGAGCTACAGTATCAGTGTTTCAGCTGGATTCATCAGGTCATACTGTATGGCTCTGTAAGTTCAGTGGGGGAAACAGTGTGAGAGTCGTCACTGAGGGGCCACTCAAGAGCGCTCACAGAGATCTGGAGAGCTGCAATCAAACAAAGTGATAGTAGAGCAGGTCATGATATCAGGAGAGCACTGCTGTGTGCCAGAGAAAGATGCTCCTCTTCACTGCCTGACTAAACATGTGTTACACCAGTTCATGGGTAACAATAAAAGTAACACTGTAGATTATTTTACATTATTATTTTAATGTTTTATTATTTTAATTTTATTTTACTTTTAGGTTTAAAATTTTTTATACAGGTGCTTGGTTTCATTTTGTACTATTCATTGATGCACATTATTGCAAAACCAAATGGGTCTTTGTAACCCTTCATCAAAGTGTAATGACTTGATCCCCCGCTAAAATGGCTTTTAATTTTTGCTGACATCACCACGCCTTCTAAGAGTAAACTTCTTAAAGAAAAAATGACCCTATTTATTTCTTAATATAGGTTCTTGGTCTTACTGCAGATGATTGGTTGTTGCATGCTGTTCCAAAAAAAACCCAACTTTGTCTTCATAGTCTTTCATCGTAATATTTTAACCTTCATATTTCTGATGACATCTTAAAGTAAAAATGGATTGCGAGAAACGTTTCAGTTTGACTTTCAGGTTAAACGTGAAACAATGCAAAATAATTCTGTTCTAAAATGTTTCAGCAGAATGTTACAAATGTCGATCAGATGTCGAGAAGGCAAATGGAAATATCTGAGGGCTAAACGTGACATTAACGGCAAAGTTACCCCCGTACAACAAACAAGCTCTCGGTGGAATGTAAATCTTGTGTGCTTGTTTTGTGTGCAAACAGCAGGAGTGTGTGTGTGATTGTCTGGATTTAGGGGTGAGATCTTTGTGTGCAGTCTTTCTTCTGCTGCGTCTGTTTGATGAATAATGTATTTGTTTCATGGCCGTCTAATCATTTAGGCATTAATGATGAGCCGCGCTGGAAGCTGACAGGATGTTTCGCGCGACTGTCACAGTACGAACTCCCTCAAAGCGCCTGACGATTGCCAGGGCGTTTCTTGAGAAACAACTGCAAAACCCCATATATCTACAGCAGGAGTGAGCGCGGTGCCATTTGTTAAAAGTGCACTTCTGTAAGAAAAGAAAAGGACTACGAATTTGATCCCCATATACAACCATTGTAAACCGTTTTGAACCCTTTGTGTCTTGTTTTTAAGTTAAACAGGGAGAACACAGAAGCAGTGCTATGGCACAAACACACGTTATGACGTCCATACAAACACATCTCTATTCCAGCTCTCTATAAGATAACCTTTGTAAATGTCCCGCCAGATCTGACCTTGTGTCCATGAGCTTTAAAGAGCAAAGCAGAGAGAGTCTATCAGAAGAAAACAATGGGGAAAAACCATGAAATTGAAGCGGTTCACAGAGAGTGCAGGCAGTAATGGAGATGTGAATATATCTCAAACATAAGAACTGACCCTTAATGTTCAGAAATATAGATGGACAGTGCGATGGCTCGTGTCTTTAACTGCATCCAATATACACATGATGTTATGATGGCTTCCACTTAAATAATAACCATAAACTTTGATCACCACAGTCATTATTTTCCACGCAGGGTTTGCAGAAGCATCATCAGCTGGAATATAAGAAATGAATTTATAGGCTCGTGTAGCAGGCAAAGCAAGTAGCATCAGACCATCAGATAGCATCTCTTGAGGTCTGAACATATAAACTGAAGCACAATGGTTTATTCATTGCTGCCTCTTGCATGTTTTTTTTGTTGGAATGCGGTGTGGAGACAGAGCACAGCATGGAAAAGACCTTATTTTAACACTGTGGAATGCACTAATGCATAAACACGGCAAGATGTGAGAAAATCGGCCCATCTTTTGAATGAGGATCTAGGCCTCTTTCACACATAACCGGCTTAATGGTGTATTAAAACTATGGGCTTAAACTCAGTGTTAAACACGTTCATTGATTTCCACATGGGTAATGGTCACTGCAATTTGCTCCCATAAGTGTTTTGACAGAGACGGATCCAGATGCTATGTGCTCCTGTAGTCCAACTGGTAGAGCGTGGCGCCAGCAACATCAAGGTCATGGGTTTGATTCCCAGGGATTCCCATGTATAGCTTGTTTGCACTGTAAGTTGTTGTGGATAAAAGCACCTGTCAGATGCATAAGGAAAAGGAAAAGTCACAGCAGTACGAGCATGTTGGAACGTCAGGTGGTGATGTTACAAAGATTAAAGCTCTTGTGATGCGTTTGGTAGATTTTCTTGCTTGTAATTCTCAGAGCCAACATCCATCACTGCTGGAAAATCATGATTGTGCTCGCGTTCTAAAATCTGGGTTTACTTCCCTAATGCTGTCAGAGGAAAATCTCAGTCCTACATGTCAGCTAAATGTCGACGCAGATCTACGCTGAATAAAAGAAAAGCAATGCTGACGTCGTTTAAAGCAAGTTTTGAATGCGCGGAAAATGTAGTTGCCTGCAGGAAGCTTCGGAAAAAATCCCTGTTTTTGGCAGTGAATACAGTTTTTGAAGTACAGCTGCTTCTGCAAGTACGTTTTGAAACAGTAAATTGAAACATCTGGAGCTTTTGCAAGGATTCAAATTCTATATACCGTCTCTTCAGTCAGTTTCTTCAAGCTGCGGTTTGAGAGCCAGAAGTAGCTAATGTTGACGGGCTGCTAGTTGCCTGCGGTACAAAATGCATTAAGACTTTAGTCAATTAAACATTTGAGGAATTTCTTTTTTAATATTAGCTTTGCACGGCCCTGAGGTTTAATTCATATTTGAATGTCAGAGTGCCGGAAAGGTTCCTGTATGGAAGTGAATACAAACATTGATCTATTTAGTAAAAGTGTTGCGTGTATTTCAGTATTAAAGGTAATATGCAGAGGTTTCAAGAAAAACATCTTTGAGCTTCTTCTGATTGCCTGAGAGCATTTCATTTCATACTGAGCTGCAAAAGCGAAAAGTGAAAGTAATATCTGTCACAAAAGCATTAAAATGATGTCAGTATTCCAGCCAGTCCTGATGCGCACACACGACTCATCACTTCGGGGGAATGTTTATTTTGGGCTGTTCGTCCGTCCAACATAATTCGCCTCTGTCTGCTTCCGTCTGCATGCAGGCCAGTGCAGAAAGCTTGCTGACATCAGTCCGTCCATGTTAATCAGTCTCTCCCTCCCAGAGGAGCCAGCAGTCAGAGCTGATGGTTGAGATTTCACGAAGATCGATATGTGACCGGGCTGAAGACGTCTGTGTCAAAATGCTAGTCAGTGGAGTGCGGCTGGCCACTGTGCCCTGGAGGACACATTAGAACCGGCAGCATCTCTGCTCTGGCGTCTCCTTCCAGGACATGTATTAAAAGTCACACGAGAGGAGAGTAAGTCTTCCTTTTGTTCTTTTATAGCGCTCTCGTCCGCTTTCTCTAGACACCACGGCCACAGTCATTTGTCTATTTAGGGTCGGTCAGATAAAGACTAGACTGTCATTTTCCCTAAATGGTAAATCATGAGCTAATGTGTTTTCAATGAGAGACTGTTTTATTGCAGCAGGCTGGCCAGTGAACGCTTGAGAGATGACATCAATCCACATTCTGAAGTGATGTGAGCATTACTGTGAGTTCTTCATGTGATGTATTTGTCTCATGCCACGCGCTCATTTCATACTCAAGTGCACATATAGCACATCTGTGACTCAATACACGTGTGAGGAATTAAACAAACACAAGTGAAATGCATTAGTCTGGAAGATGTACATCAGAGTGTAACTACTTATTTATGGTGTGTTTAAAGCTCAGCCGCTTTTAAAATACACCAGTCTTCTCAATAACAAGCTTCTCAATGCAATTATTTAACAATGGCAAAACACCATATGACTGTTTTTGTAATGTATTGTGCAGATTTACAGCTGAATGAACTGATGTGAATTATACAATATCTTTGTATTTGTTAGTTTCTCCTTTTGGTTTAATCACAGCTTGAATTGTCATGAACTCCACAGGTTACTGTAAAACCTGATGATCCTTTTGATTTTGGCATGATTTGATCCTGTGCTCTTTAGTAAAAGTGACATGGTTAATTAGCGATGAATGTATCAATGAATGTATAAATGTATCAAAACTGTTAATATTTCTTAAATATTATTTTTTATATTAATATTACTTTCACTTATAATGTTTATTTTACCTTGACTGTGGTTTAACCAGAGATTCTATAAGGATATAATATGAGGAGATGGCAACATCAGAGAAAGAGCAACAGTCATATTGAAAGACGGGTCCATAAAACGACACGGATGTCTTTGAGTGGCTACACAACAGTTACTCATCGTTTGTGAATACCATGGAAATAAGTGACTTATAGTGCCATGATCTAAATTTCTGCTTTCACACATATACATACGTATTTTACTTATAAACCAGACATTTTACTGGAAACAAGTATAACCCTCTCCAAAATGTCTATTTCACTGTAAACATGTTAAAGGTTAGCATAAATGTTAATTCATTCATGAGTAATGTGTTTGCTCATAAAAGCAGTTTATTCAGTAAACTGAAGCATCTCCACTGTTTTCATCAATTAAAAAGGGTTTCCCCTCTTTTGGCATTGTAGTGCCAGGTTACGCTTTGTTTTTCTAACCTTATCGGCTCCCCCTAGAGGATGGGAAGAGGTTTGACTCATTTAAATGTTGACTAGCATGTAGAGTTTCTACAGCTTCTAAACAGCAGTCAGTGATTTACAGATAGAACGCACATGATGACATACCACTGCAAAAAGACACACACTCTTTAAAAAACTGATACAGCACACAGCTATGAAGACATACATCTGCATGTACTTTATAATATACAGAAAAAGCCAGAGCTGCGAAAGTGCTGCATTAAAGATTGAGGTCATTTGTCAGGTAGACGGAATTATCTGTCCAGCCGCTGATGTATCCCCGTCTGCAGCTAAAGCCTCTTATTTCATGCTCTCTTACAGCCACACTGCTGCAAAACAAATGACCAGAGCAGTGGCTGAATGTTAAGAGGATTTAAGGTGGTTTTGATGACTGAGGGTATTTACTGAAGGGCAGAGCAGAGGATAATGTGAGAAGTTCAAAGGTACAAGTGTTGACTCGTGGGAGATATGAGACTGAGCAGAGATGCAAAAATTAACCCTCTGATGCATGAATTCATGCACATGCCTTAATGTACACGTATGTACACACACACACACACACACACATGCAACACTTGGTAACAATATTACCACATTCTATATGGTAAAATACTGTATGTTCCTATTGCTGTATTTAAAAAATATAAGCATTGTTTACAGTAAGTTTATTTTGGATGTTAAAGAACCTTTAATGAACCTTTATTGTTCTAGAGTACAGTAAGAATTACAGTATAGGCAGGGGTCTAGGATAATTACCTGTGGTGGTTTAGTGGCTGAACATACCTGTTAAAGATCATGCATGAGAAGTTGTGCATGAGCATCTATTTCCTGGAACTTTTACTCAGAAACTATATTTAGCTTGTGTTCAGAAACCTTCAGAAAAGTAATCTAATAAACTAATATAAGAACGTGGTAGGCGACTGTTGTATTATTGCAGTGTCATAATCTTTTCAAAGTGAAATTTCCATTTAATGCAAATTATTATACCTCAGCTGCACACGCACGAGTCAATGACCAAATAAAAGTTGAGCAGAATTCACAGATGTTTATAATAAGAGAAGCTGTAGCAGAAGTGTACAAAACCCCAACAAATCACATTACAGATTTTCTGTTTGCTGGTAAGTGACATTTAATTTTTCTCATGAATGATTGAACAGAGCCAAGCAGCCCCACGACTGCTCGACAATGATCAGCACCATCACCAGCAATGTAACATCAGCAACTCATAGTCACAGAACTGGTTTCATTATTGACAGTGTGTAAGGCCTAATGGTTAGCCCCAACTGAGCCATGGTGCTTATGCGGGCAACCTAAGTTTAAGTCTGACATCATTTTCTGTTTGTCTCTACCATTCCTATAAATAAAAATGGCAGAAAACCTATTTAAGGACTTTGTTTTCCATTATATTTGTCAAAGAAACTCGCTTCGGAGGTCATGTTTATTCTGAAATGACATGCGATACACTGATACCGGACTCTCTCAGCTAGTGCAAATGTCATCACACGCCCATCATTGTTTTTCAAGCGACTTTGGCCACCTGAACCCACAGTGACATTTGGTAGTGCGTCAGATCACCCTGCTGTCTGTAGCCAGGCTTATCTGTGTACCACGCTCACCGCAACCAATTAAAGTGACTTGATGATCTGCCGCTCCCAGCAGGTTGACAACTAAATATAAATTATTCACCCAGTAAGCGCTTGACTGACTCGTCTACGACCATATGTCTTACAGAGCTATGTTTTCTCCCACTATGTCTTTCAGTCCTAGATTAGCTTCTCAGATGTTAGCTGTTGCCACCCACTTGTTGATTCTGTTTTGCCGACACGCTGGGTTTTAAATGGGGCTGACACAGGCAAGCACAGTCAGCACAGGCAACCGGCTGGAAATGTGCCAAATTTTGTCCCATTCTCGAGGGATCCAGCGTGACATTAACTGCTAATTAGATTCTGTTCTGGTAATTACAGCCAACTTTTAGCCTAACTGAGGAATATATCTTCTGAGCAAACTGAATGGATGGAGCTATAAAGATTCTTCGCACTGCTGATCTGGAAGTAACGGTTTTTAACTTGGTGCAAACTACCTTTTAAAAACTATATTATTTGATTTTACTGTCAGAGATAAACTGAGCCCAGAGTACATTTTGGTGTAGTTTGCTAAAGTTTAGTTACGTATGGATGCAGTAATGGCAGTATGTCAATAAGATGCAGTCATATAAGAATATGTAAAATAAAGAAGGACTTGGATCTTAATATTCATAACACACATTGCCAGCTTGCAGTCATGCTCATGTCTGTTATGTAATCTCTGTCAGTCTATCAACATATTCAGTCCTGACTGATGAGGCTACCTGGGCAGATGAGCAGTTCCTGACCTGAATCTGTTCAGCAGAAGTCTGGCAGCCTCCGAACATCCTGATTCATGCTCACAGCTGACAGAGCGTACAGCTGCACAGGTGGAGCGAGCCAGGCCATGCAGTTCTGTTTATTTTGGGCATCCCAACCCAACCCAAACAAAGCCATCGCCAGCTGCATACAATTTCACACAAATGTTTGCAGATTGTTTAAAAAGGCTGAGTAAGGGCTAATTCGGGACAACATTAGCATTTATCTCTCTTATGTTGATCCTGGGCACAAGGTATGGATTTACTTTTCATCAAGGTTGGCTGTGTGTAATTTTACAAACATAAACTCTCAATAGTTTATTTAATTAGTCTTCTATAATGTCTGTAAGTGGATTTAGGTCCTGGTTAGAATCATCTTAATCATGTGTTTGGTTTGATTGTGTGGTAAAAAACATTTTACACATTTAAAATAAAATGTTATGACTATATTGTCTTGCTGAGGATAATCTCGTAGTATTTTACATAGAATAAATTGTTTACAATTTTGCATAATTGTAGACAGTTATGGCTTGCTTGGAAATGACACAAAGATATTCTGCTGTATTTTAAAGTGATATTGATCTATATTTATTGTCATAGTTTTAAAAACTATGTAACATTTTAAATGATGCATGTTTATATGTGGCATTTCATGAGGATTAAACATGAAAGGTAAAACATCTCTAAATAAAAGACATGTTACAATAACTGATGAAGACATTGTAAAAGTTTCCAAGACAACAACAAAATGAAATCTGTTTTAATAAAGAACGACCCATAAAAGTGCCTGTAATTAAAGAAACACACATTTTAAAAACTTTTTAACACTTTTAATGTGCCCTCATTAAAGATTATTACAAAACGTACAAAGATTGCACAGCTTGTTATTATGACTATAATAATTTATCATGAATATCACAGACCGGAATGAATATAAAGTACCCAAAACAAACACTCTGTCTGCATATAAAGTGACCTGAAAAAAGTATTTCAACACACTTAAAAATAAATGTCATTGCATGAGATAACAAAATGCCAAACCAAGGGGCCTTTTATCTAATAAAACTGATAGCACGTGAAATTTTTAAACAAAATACCTCAGAAAATGTCAGGTAAACAATAGAAAAATGATTTAAAAAAGATGTAAAAGCAGCAGCGATACAGTTCAAATGGAAGACAGTGACAGTGTTTAGACAGTGACAGTGTTTAGACAGTGACAGTGTTTAGACAGGAGTCATGGTTGGAACCAGCAGTGCAACAGACAAATGTTGGGAATGTTTTGAGTGTGTGTGGCGATGGTTGAGGCTACAGACATTTAAACACAACCCAACACCACTACACTCACAGCCATATCAGGTTTATATATTGTGTATAAAGTGCATAATATATTTGTTAAGTATATTTAATTAATGATAGATGCATCAATTGTTAGACACACACACACAAACACACTTAAATATTAAATCATGAATTTATGAAAATAATTTTATTTTGGCATCACCTGGATATATTTTTTATATATATATTTAATAAATATAGTCAGTAGTTGTAGATATATTCAGAAAACGTTAGCGTGTATTTAGGAGTTTACTGATACAGACATCAATGATGGATGTCACCACAGATGGATTAACAGTCAAAAGTTTGGATCCGTGTGAAGTCCGCCACAGGGAGGAGGAAATGGTCTCGATTGGATCTGAGGAGTAAAAGTTCTGGATGATGAGCCGCAGATTGAACACCAGCTCTTCGGTGAGTAACGTAGGTTGCGCATTCACTCGTTTGTCGAGCGGTTTTGTCTGCTGAGTCTGGTGAAGTGAAGTTTGTGGTTAAACGCTCCATTAAACTGGTGCGCGTTATGGTGCGAGTTTTTAAAGCGACTAAAAGCCTTGATTTACAGTGAATATAGAAGCGCGTTGTTTGGCATGATGTGGAGCGGGAATATCGCATATAAAGTTTAGTGGCAGAATTGTTTGGAAGAACATGTTGTGTGGACAGACATCTGTGTGGTTCATGTGATGAACTGCACCTGTGCTTGTTTTGTTAACGCGCTGGTTTGAACTCTGAAAATCACCTTGCGACTAGTTGATTTAAATTAATTTGTAAATTTGTAATTTAATTTAAACTGTCTGACAACTGTCATAAATGAAGTTGTGTATGAGAAAAGATCTTGTTTGTATCTGCTGCTTGACTTGATTGTTATATGTAATGCAGTAATGTGGCATGCGTTTTAAAGTGGGGCGTGAACGCGCCACTGCGCGTCTTTACACAGCGCGCAGGTGAAGTGACGCGTAAGACGATTTCTGTTACTAGACATACGCATTTTCTATTATATTGCGTCAGATCTCCTGACCTTTGCAGTCATAATGGGGATGTGCATCATCTCACAGACTCAGGAAAGCCCGGAACATCCTGTTTCTGCAAAACTTGCAGTCTGTCTTGTTAGCAGATGTGGGTTTGGGGTGAAATAGATACTCATCTCTCAGTTCTGAGGGTGACACATGACTCAGGCTAACTGTGAAAAGTGCTCAGAACAGCTACTAAAGAGTTCAGTTTGGAGTTTGAGATGCTGAGAGAAAGATTTAGTGAGGAACTGTAAGGAGATTTCTCAGAACGGTGTTCTGGTGATATAATGGCATTTGTTGGTATGGTTTCTGCTTCCAGACCTTTAGGAGTTTAAAGTGGTCAATGGATCTGCACACAGCTTCCCAAAAACTCTGTCCACCAGTTAAGATTTTGGAGGTGGGGGACAATTTAAGATCTCCCCCAAAAGCATGCAGCAATGTTATTAAAATTAATGTAATTAAAAATAAAATAAATTGCACATATTCAGATTCACAGATTGTTTCTATGGGTTGTGTATTGGTAATGTTTATTTTTGGATTACATTAAAATGGAATCAGTTTGACAAGACGACTGCCAGTTGTGCCCTGCCCTTTATCTACCATTGTCTGGCTTAACTGGTCCCAACCAGACTCACTGTCACTCTGTAACACTAGACCACCAAACATCACGTCAGTTTGGCAACTGGTTTTGCAGTTCTGTTTACACCTCACCAGTAACTCATCACTGTGTTCAGAATTAAAATTGAGCTGCGGTGTGGAATAACCAGTCCACTGAAGAATATTACCTTCTTCATAACCTATTATGAACTGTGTCAAGGCTAAGTTCTGAGAAGTTCATTGATTTTCCACAATTTAAAGAATAAGGTTGGAATCAGAGAGGGCTGGAGGCTGATATAAAACACTGTGGCCTGGTATATGATAGACGGTCTGGTGCTCAAATAAAAAGAAATAGGGAGCAGGCCAGGACATTTGAGTTCCAGGAAGTACAATAAATATAAAATATTTGTACAGCAAACGGTTTGTTAAATGTGTTGTAAATTACCATGGAACAGATCTCTGGCTGTATGGTATACAGTTAAAAAATAACACAAGGAATGTAAGAAATTGGTAGAACAACTGGTGGAGCATGAAGCTTGTCACCAAGTTTATGGATTCAAGGAACACACAAAACTGGTAATGTATGAACTGAATGGGAGTGCATTGTAAGACTGGGGATAAAAGTGCCTGCCAAATGCATGAATGTAATTGTAACTGGTGGAGGTTTTGCTGTACCGTTTATAGCACAGCATACATTTGCCTCTTCTCTGTTGTCTGAGTCATCATTACTGCTAATTAGCCCAATCACTGTGATATCATCGGTGTGTGTGATAATGGAGCTGGAGCTGTGGGCGGTACACACTCATACACATCAAGTCTCCGCACGTGTCCATGTGGTGCTGCAGTGTGAGGAGTTACAGTGAGCTATTGATTGTCTGCTCTAGTGTATGACGTGTTTGTTGGTAAATAAGACCATTATCTACTTTGATCTATTAGGAACTGTGGGCATTCCAGAGCTAAAAGTGTATGATTGGAGGGGAGGTGTTGGTAACATCAGCTGAACAATAAAAATGTTCATATTTGTTTTAATATACAGCTATATAGAATAGCAAAAGGGACCAATAAGATTCCATTATAGGTGGAGATAATCATTTTGACATGATGGAAATGGACAGAAGCTGGTCTATTGGTTTCTAATGTTAACTGGTTAGAACATGGTGCTAATCAGGAGTAATAAGGTGCTCTCATTACATCATTGGTGATGTCATCAACAAAAATAGACTTTATAATCAAAACAAGACAGAAATCTATATCCCTCTGGTAGCTGCGCCTGTGTGTGCCTCCATACCGCCATTTAACTGGTTTGAATTAAAGTGTATAGCAAGAAGCACAATGAGAGAGGAGCTGCTTTTTCTTGTCCTTGAGTGTGTAATGTAGCAAATCCTGAGACATTTAAACTGACCAATCGGTGCACTAGAGATGGAATGACTACTGCATGTCGCTGTCCCTCATCCTTCATCTCTTTTAGCAGTTATGTAGGAAATCAAATGTGCTGTTTAGTGGGAATATGGGCTTTAAGTGTAGCTCAGCTTTCCTGTAGCTCAGTGGTTAGAGCATGGTGTTAACAACACCAAGGTCATGGGTTCGATCCCAGGGATTGCACATACTCCGAATCAGTGTATAGTGTAATGCAATGTAAGTTGCTTTGGATAAAAGCTTCTGCCATATGCGTAAATGTAAGTGTACTTCAAATTTACAGATACAGCTGAGGGTTTTTTGACATATATTCTGAACTTAGAACTAGATATATTTTCATAGAAAAATCAGAATGGTGCTCGTCTGTAAAAGACAGTTTGAAAGCAGGATGCTGAAGTTTGCCTCGGTACACACCTGTATCTGTGATATGCTGGTGCTGAAAAATGGCTGAAGTGAGTTGCTATGCAGTTGCTAGGGTGTTCTAGATGGCTTGTAGGCAATTTGTTACTGGCTTAAGTAAAATAAAAAAAAGCTCCAGCAGTCAGTCTGAATTTTTTTGTGTGCTTGGATAAATGCGGAGCCCATTTTCAATATTTTTCTTTTTTAAAATGCTTTCCATCTACTGCACAGTAATTTGTGTCCATAGCAAGATAAGTAATGCATCAAAAGTTAAAGTATTACAAATTAGATAATGATGCTTGTTATTGCTAGCATCACTAATTACATATTGCACATGCAGTATAAGGTCAGTTCTGGCTGTACAATGCATCAGGAATATAATCGGCTGCATTCACTGCATGTTTCCTGAAGTCTGTCTGCTGTCAGTTGATGTCATTTGGAATTTGACTGGATATTGATAAATGAATGTCGTCTGCAGTGAGAATCAGAAGCCCCCGCATCCCCTGCAGCCCCATTTTACAGGAAGTAAACAATTTACTCTGCATCTAGACTTCTACCCTTCAGCTCTTTCCAGGATGAGTGTAACTTTTCTCTGTTATGAGAGAGGGATACACACACTGTAGCTGACTGTGAGTGCCTGTATAATAAGACTAACAGACCGGGGCTAGACTTCCTCTGCAATATTGGCAAAAGCTTCAAGTAAACGAAGAGACTCCCATTAAAGAACTGCTGTCCTCTAATAGTCTGTCATTCAGATTGTCGTAAGCAGATAAAACAGATGTTGCTGAGTCTTCAGCGTTGCCAGAAACGGCTTTTCCGAGAAACTTTGGTACTGCATTTGTTTCAGGAGCCGCAAGGAACAGCATCTTATTGGAGCTTGGTTTTATGACAGTGACCGCTGGCAAACAAATGGGATTTTGCTATCAGCTTAATCTTTAGTTAAGTTTCAAAACTTTTACTGATGTTGGAGCCATGGTGCAGTGGGTCGTGTAGTTGCTCTTTCCTTTTTGAGCTGTGTTGCTCAGATGAATAATGCAGGTTTAAGTCCATCCTGTTATGAGTCTTAATCTCACTCTCTCTTTACCTAATAATTTCATTTCATAAGGGTCTATTTTTGTATTAATATGGTGAATGATATTGTTAATCCTTAATGCTTGAGTCGATGTACGCTGTATTATAACAACTGAAGTCTAAGTCTAAGATATTCTGACAAATTGCGCTGGTACATCCCAACACCTCTTGAAAATTACAGGCATTTGCAGAAATGTTGACACGTTTTTTGACATTTTTATTGCAATCTTAAGTTTCATGTCATAATATATTGTGTAAAGTGAGAATAGTCTGAGACAGTAATTGTCTTTTTATCACCTCTGATTGCTGCTGTTTGGATAAAGGCTGCACTTACTGTATTGTGCAAGAGTTTCTACAGAAGAGTTCTTTTAACAAGCCTCAACGCACAAAAGTATCTCACAAAAGATCCAGTCAAAGCACAAACATCACATGACAGATCGCCTCTATTACGATGCCGCCAAAATAATCCAGCCCGGTGAGGTAGCCGCGAACGAAAAGCAGATGACCAGCTCTGAAGAAATACCTGCTCTGATGTTTACAGGATTAGTCTGTCATTTTAACGCAGCAGATGTAGGAACGCTATGAATATTCTGTGTTGCTAACAGATCAGTGAGGGAGCTGGTGAGATGGCTGTTCATCAGAGAGGCTAATTAAGCATTAAAGAGGCTTTGATAGGTTGCCAGACTTTATATTGATCATTCAGGGTGCAGATCTTTAATCGACACTGTTCGTGCTGCGTCTGGTGGGAGGAAGCGTTTGGCCCCCTCTGGTAATTTGTTTTTAAGGCGCTGACCTTTGGGTAAATCTTATCTGACTGATTTTTTTTCTTTGCTGTTTCTTTCTATTACTGCATTTTACCGGACCACACTGTCTTGTAACCTCTTTTTCTACGGAATTTGAATTTGATGATGTTGTCGTACAAACATAGTAATACTAAACATAGGTTTCCACAAGCATGAATTTCTATGCAGGTTTATGTTGGTTTTGTTGGGGGACCAGCATTGCCATGCTGTTTGTTGCTGTTTTTTTGTGATGCTGGTTGATCTGGTCTTGCTGGATAAAATGGTAAAGAAACCTGGTAGAGACATAAGCACACCAGTATCCCGTCCTGGAGAACATTAAGTAGTGTTTGACAGTGCTGCTCTTTTTAACAGAGAGCTGGTTTACCATACCCTAGTTTACCATACCCTAGTTTACCATACTCTAGTTTAAAATATTATATTATCTGTAGATTATAGGAGGAGAATGAGTGTTAGTGTTGCTTCAGTACGTCTGCTTGTGTGTCATTGGCCGAGCGACCCCACCTGCTGTCACTAAACAGATTTGTGTCTAGAAAAACATCTGATAAGTCAGAAAGGTCTCATAAGTGATGTAAGTGAGGAAACAGGAATTCTGACACATTTCCCACTTTCCCGTGTCGCCCATCTGCTGTCAGGATGATTCCAGCCAACCCAAAAATACGTTTTTTTTATTCAAATTCTAACTGACAATTGATGCTGTTATTTTGTCATATCTCCACATGTCGTTAGTGCCGTAGTGATACACAAATAAATATTTAAGTGTCCCACAGGCTGTAATTTCTTGTAGAGTCCTTTTATCTTGCTTGTTCATTTCAAAAGGCTTCTGGAGCGTTCCGCTTGTGAAGTGTGTGTTTGCGGTCTCCTCAGACCCAGAGTGGCCCAGTTCACCCCGATGACGATGTCTCCTCGCTTTCATCTCAGAGGGGCAGATTTACATAATTCCCCCTCCTGCACCAGATGGACCTCGCATCTGTAGGGTTTACTCGGATGCTGAGCTCAACTCTGCTTTTTAGGGGCAAAACCAACATTAATTCCAAAGTCTGTCTGGGAGCGATCTATGCGGAGACTCAGATGCGAGCACCTGGAGTGTGTGCTGAGAACTCGCTTGCACTTCTTTAAGAAATAAGCCCATGTTTGGACAGTACTTGTCGCTTCTCATGATTACTCGAGAATGCAATGGCAGATGTAGGCAGACTTCAGAGGCATTCTGTATGTGCTAATTAGTTTGTTTGTAAATGCAGATATGAGATGATGCATATTTGTAGGTTGAGGAAAGCAAAGGTGCTCGGAGACATTTAGCTGAATTGAGTGATAAATTAATGACGAGCACTCAATCTATATAGACTGCCTCTATGTAAACACACTGCACAGAAATATGCAAGAAATGGAATGATCATTATAATAATTATTCTGATTAGGTTTGCATTGTGTAAATATTAACCTGACAACCTCTCATACTAGATGATTTTCAAAGTGTAAACACCTTATTCAGAGTATCCATGACAGCTGAACATCAGTCTATATCTGAGCATGTCTGAAGACATTTCTGTGGTGCTGTTAGATACAGACAGTTAGGAAATGTTAGGTTACCCTAAACACAGTAATGCAAATGAATAAAAGTTGATATACAAATGGATGAAAGTATCACAACACGGCCAGAATTTCACACTCTGTGACTTCAGTGTTATTGCTAAGAACATGAATTAGAATTAATGAGTTAATAAATGTTTGTGCAGAATTAAAAGTACAGTGTTATAAATGGCAGAAACAAGAGTCTGGAGTTTTTTCTAGAGGTCCCAGAACAGAACAGCAGGAATAGAACATACAGTACACACCCAAAGGAAAGAATCATCATAAATGAGATCTCTGTATGATCTCAATCCTTTTCTTCTAGACAGCAGTGAAAATGAGACGGCACGGATCAGCCCCTGTTTTCTCTCTAGCTGCATTCATTTTTATATCAGTGTCTTTCACTGTATGTCAACAATTGTCTTATTCGTATCATTCTCCTAAGGGATTTTCAGAGTGACAGTACAGTCTGCTTCAGTTCAATAGTCTGTTTAAGTATCTTCATGATTTCTACAGTTTTTAACTTGCGGTGTACAATTTTAACATGACCTAAATGAGGCTAATGATTGCGAGATGGCTGCGATTGGTTGGTTTGCAGTATTGTCAGGCAGACAGTTTAAAGTCAAAATATTTACATGAGACATGCACAGAAAAATTTGGGTTGCCAAGATTTTAAATAAAGTCCCTTGGCTGGGTGCTGAATAAATGAAAGATAGGCACATCTATTTAATTCATAATTGATCATGTTTGTTCAGGCTGCAGGAACTTCTCATCATAATCCACAGAAGAAGAGAGAGATACACTGGGCTTTGCTGCATTGTTAAACTTCTGCTGGTGTTTCAGAGCTCTGCACACATATTGTACATGCATTCACAATACATATATTGGATAAGCTATGATCTTCGTTATTTTCCATTTCCTCCTTATACAGTATCAGCACGTCCTCCTTTGTTTGCATTAGCCACATATATCTGTGTGTGTGTGTGTGTGTGTGTGTGTGTGTCAACAATTTCAGATAAAATCCTGGACCACTAATAAACTTAATCCTTATTTGCATCTTTGAATAATCAGTGTTGAGTCCAGGATACACGTACCTGCTTTACATTCCTAAAACTCATGTGATGGCATTTCCTCTCAAGTACGTTCTTTATCATCGCTTCCATGGCAACCGAATGCATGGATTACAGAGGCACAATGAGTCGTCTCCTAATCCCCCATTCTATAATTATCTCTCTGACAAATGCTAGTTTACGTTTCATTTTAAAGCAAGCATGCCATCGGAGAGCAGTGTACCCAGCCCTTAACCGGGATGTGCAAGTCAAGCCTCCTATCTTGAGCCATTGCTGTTTGTGGCCTCTGGTTATCTGTTCAACAGTTAGTGCCGTCACCAGATAATTAATACACTGACAATTTAATCATTAATTATGCTGAGCTCCATTAGGGGAGGAAGATGACGACCATATTTAGACATGCCAGGTTTTCACTGCTGCTATCTGGCTGATCTGATCACTAAGTGCTTCAGGATCTCAGTGAGGTGTGTGTTTCAGTGAATTAACAGAAGCTTGTTTACTCGATGCTTTTGGCTCATTTTTTAAAGGGATAGTGACGTTGTTCACTTACCTCATTTCATTCCAGTCCTGTCAGACTCTGGAAAGATGTTTTGAAGAATATTTACACTGCTGTTTTCCTCTGCATACTGTATATAGACCAGATAAACTAGTTCATATATCTCATCTGCTATAGAGGACTCTTCTAAAGGCAAAAGATATTCATCTCTCTCGTTTGAAGCACCACGTTCTTCAAAATATGTCATTTGTTTTCCACATATATAAAAATATTAGGTTAGTTAATGACCAATTAGTTTTTTTTGGTGAAGTAGTCATTTAAAGCTGCAATCC
>JAZGTJ010007849.1:0-22065 GCA_036877575.1 Botia almorhae | reverse complement strand
TAATGAAATATATAAATATACGGTGTTCTTTTCCCTGTTCGGTACGTAATGCGACGTGTATTGCATATATTTACTAGAAAAAAAAGAAAGTATCTGATTTGCATGTAAATGATTCAAGCAACACCAGCTATTCGCGTCTTTAATTAAACTAATGTCGGTGCGTTGACTTGCTGACATCATGGACGCTCATTACCATTCACAAGCTTGAGTGGGCAGTGCGAAGAGCGAGTCCAGTCCGCGCCACGGTTCACTGAGCTCCTATAGTCTCTTATTGACGGGAAGATCGGGCTGTCCGTGTCGTATAATGTCCTGAAATCTGCTGGAGGATCTACGGAGGAGCATTGAGCAAGATCTGCGGGGGCGCCCCGTGTGTTCTCATTATTATAGACGTATTATTAAAACCACCAGAGCTCGAGGCATGTCTTTCTTGGACGAGACCGTTGCACGAACTAAGGCTGGACGGCAGATCCGTTTGCAGTAGTTGCTCGACAAAGACGTGCGGGCTGAATCGCGCTTGTTTGCGGTGAAGCGAAAGTGCGCAACTGCGCGTGTTTTTACACGGATACACTGGAGATGAGTATCGCATGCTTAGACCTTTTTGAATCGGAAAACATCAAGCTCTCCCATCTTCGTTCCTGGTGAAAGGTAAGCGGTCGACTGTTAATGCTTTCTGTTACTTTAATCAGGTCGGTTGTTGCATTTGCCCGTTTCCCCCTTCGCATTCAGAGGCTTCCAAACTTCTGTTTGTCATTTAAACGCGCATGCAGTTTGCCACTGAGTAATGTTGCGCGTCCGTGCGCCTGCTTTGATCGCGATAAAACAAACGGTGGTATTTAATGCGATGTTTAGTGGCGTTGTGGTGGATTTTTAAATGATCGTAAAGATTATATACTGCGCAAGCCCGGATTGCATACAACTTTGTTACCACAGTTATCTTGTCCACTTAACTCCGTTCGAGTCATCTCTACTCGCCCTGTTAGCCGGATTAAGTCTTTGTTTGTTTTTGTTTTGTTGGATTAACATGCGAACGGACAAAGGTGACAAATCGTACACAGGAGAGAACGAGAAACCCCAGCAGCTGCTTTTGGAAAAGGGGGTTTGTTCATTGTAATGGGAGCGTTGTGGCAGTGACGCGTCGCTACCTCGATCGCAGTGTAGATGGTTACACCCGGCGGGATCCATCTTATTTTACTGCGTTATTTCGATTAAATCAATATCGTTTCATCCCACACCCCCGTTGGACCTCCATTAAACTGATTTCTTTCTCTTCTAATAATTGATTTATTCATCCTTCGGTTCACAAATGTAGATACAGAAGGAAGGTTTGTCTTGTTTCAATTACTTGTGTCTGTGTTTTTATTATGGGGGAGTTTTAAGGCATGTATGCTTCCATCTCTCTCTCTCTCTCTCTCTCTCTCTCCCTCTCCCTCCTCTCTCTCCTTCCCTCCTCTCTCTTCCTCATGGCCTTTTGTAATTCATGTGTATACATCTATATTGCGCTTAATAGTTGAATGTGGGAGAACCCTACTCGGTCCTGAGTACGCAATACAAATTAGAGTAAATGAAGAACAACCGGCTCTTACTAGCACCCAGCTGTGAGCAGTTTCTCCACTGTGTGTTGCCTTTTAAAGAGGTTCTTTAATTTATTCGGAATGATGCCATGGAAAAGCCTGGGAGCCTCATCAGGGGAAGACTGGAATTCTGGAATTTGAAGTTTTTAAGCCACATCAGACCTGTTTTTTCTTTTGGTAAATATAGTGATTGTATTGAAGATGACAATCCCCTTGTGTCTGGCCATAGGCTATTGTTAAAGAGAATTAAATGAGATTGTTTGTTGGTGGCGCAGGCCTGGTTTTTAAGATGATGCATTTCCCCAGAGCGAACAATAAGTCCACATCTGTTGTTGTCTGAACAATTTAAAAATGCAATGATTAACCCACAACGAGCAATTGTCCGATCACATCATAAATCACATAAGCCACGTTCCGCTTGAATGCCTCAGGGGTAAAACAACCTTTTGTGTCATCTCCAGATTACATTCCCAGCCTTCCGAATTTGCAATGTAGGACAAATTCCTTCTAAAAGCTCTGAGTGCACAACTCCTGTAAATCACATTCACTGGGTCTTAGCATGACATCCGTAATGAAACCAGTATGCCTAGCTGCAGTCCGGCGTCCTTCTTAATTCAGATCACATTTAGATGATTGTGAGTGAACAGTATCAATGGAGCGTGGAGTGGTGTTGAGCTTGGAATTTTCAGTTATGTGCGAAGCATGATAAAACATAGAAATCCTTAGTGTTTAACTTAGTCCATTCTGTGTGGTGGAGCGGGACGTAGACCAGAGCTGCTGTGACCTCATTTCTGTCCAGTTTCAAGTATCTGGACCGGCAAGCATCCCTCCGGATCCACTTAAGTTATCACCAAGTTTTCCTACAAACTGAATGCAGCTAAATGGTTTCATCCTGTTCGGATGCTTATGTATGCTAGGAAAGAACCAACAGTCCGATCTGTTCCATTCTGTTTCTCCCATTCCAGCTGTTTTTGAAACACAAGAACGCGCCCCATGTAAATGCCACCCTAAGATCAATTGACCTAATGACAGTTCACTCAGGAAAATGAGTGATACATCTCTTTTGAAGATGTGTTCTTTTGGGCATGACAACATTTTTCAAGAATGTACCGGATTGCTCCATAGCAATTACGGAGCGTTTTTGTTTTTCCACGCCTATATTTTCTGGTTGATTTGCTCCATAGGGAGACCAGGTACTTGAGCGAGGCTTTCTCAGCAGCGTTTGGTATTCACAAATGGGATTTTAAAGGGCTGTATGTTGCTGTGTGCGTTCAATATTAATGCGAGTTGTGAAGTTACCACCCTCTCGAGTAATGCAGGTGAATTGTCCTTGCTCAAGGGTGTTGGAACTGCAGAGAGACCAGCTGCATGGCCTAAATATAAGTCTTATCAACAGTTCCTCCAACTGAAACCTTCACAGAACCTCTAATCTAGTCTCCAAGCCCTTCCTTTCGGTTAAAAGTGCTGCTTTTGAACTATGTAGGATTTACCTCATGCAGGTTTTAAAGCACTTTGTCCATTTATAGGTTGTTTTTGTTTTAGCCTGTTAAATATTTATGAGTGAACTATTGTTTGAGGGACTAAACAACAAACTTGTAGATGAAATATTATGACTCACTCTTCATATTCTACATCTTTAAGCCAATGGAGCCATGACGCAGATTTACTGATGGCTCAGGGCTCGACAAAATAAAGGCCAGATGAATCTCATGAATGATGAATTTCGGGTCAGTGGATAAACTGTGGCATGTGTTTTAATGGCTTTCAAACTTAAACATTTGGCATTTTGTCATGCATTAAACATTCCTGTGTACTTGCGCTGATTTAAATGTCAACACGGAAACGCTATCTAGCTGGCTGACACAGTTTATTTATTTTTGATGAAATTGTGAGTGACTGGTGATGAGGCATCTCGGAAACAAGTTAAAATGTGTTTAAAATTAAGCAGATCTGTGATGTTTTGCACTGTAAACCATTTTGCTGTTTTTATGAATTTATAGCTGTCATGGAGCCGTTACATTATATATATTTTTTTGTGTTATTGTATTGCTGTGATTATCATTGTTGTGGTACAGCCAGTGAAAACTTTGGCAGGGCAAGTAAAAACCTGAACTACTGCCCCAACCGGGCCAGCAGAAAAAGAATATCCATAATGTTGAGCCCCAGGCTTAAGCTTAGCTAGTTGAAGCATGAGCTAAACTACCCTAGTATGTAAAGTTTCTTTATGTAGATGATTCTTTAGTTAAACATGTCCATCCTTCAGCCATCTGGTCAATGTGAAACAGTCAGTGAATCATGTTGTTAGTGGCCAGACTCTGTCTTTGACACCTTACAGCCTGTCAGGCATCTGAGGAGCTAATGGGATTGGCCCTTAAGTGGGCGGCTTGTTTTCTCTTTCTCTGGTCTAAGAGGTTAGTTAATCTGACCAACTGGCTGGCCCGCTCAGAAAGTGTGGTTTTGGCAGAGCGTGACGCCTGTGTCTGCTTGTCTGGACACTAACCAGACGCAGCATGTTTGACTGGTGGAGTGTGTGTTTCATCGCGGCATGAATCATTGGACGTGTCGAGGGTTTTTGTTGGAATCTATGGGGTGCTCCTGGTTATAACCAAATGTGGCCTTGTTGATTGACGCAGTGGAAGAACACAGAGAGAAACGTTAGAATAGGTAAGCGTTGAAAACGAAGAAAATAAAGTGTAGCTTTTTTGTCAGCATAATGAAAATTGTATTTTTAAAGCATGTTCTTTGTTTTATTGAAGGTTTGTTTTAGAGGGTCAAGTTTTAACTTTTTTTTTATCTGATAAAAAAGTATTTAAAAGACAGGGCTCAACATTTTTAGGGGGCGTGTAGTTCAGATGTTCACTTGCCCTGCCAAAATTTCTACTGGCCCTACCACAAATATGATTAATTGCTATTTTTAGAAAAAGTTAAAAGCTTGGAACTCTTTTACTGAATCTTTATTCTTGAGCCCGGGTTGAGTTTGAGAGATGTTGGAATAATGACTAAAAAATAAATGTTTTATGAGGCCACGGAACACACAAGTTTGGATCAATCCAGATGAAGTAATCTTAGAATTTTGGTCTTATAAAATATTGCTTTTTTTAACTTGTATTTGAGTGAAGTTATAGCGCTTAATGATAGTTGGACAGATTTGTTCAGAAGAGGCGGATAAAATGTATAAATCGAGCCCAGCTAATCAACACTTGGCGAAGATTCTCCATTAATGTCTAGACACGTCTCCAGGGAAGTCTAGTATTGCATTTACATGTATCTGTTTGCCAGACATTTTTATTTAAAGGGACTCGTAGTGCATTTAAAGTATACAGTTTATATATACTGTATCCCCTATAGGATGGATTTAAAGCCTTCGTCTTCTGGAATTCGAACCCATGACCTTTACGTTGCTAATGCCATGCTTTGCCAGGTGACAGGAACTTGTATTATGTGCAAGAGTCATTTTATTACAGAAATGTCTTTGTGTCCTTTAGGAAGATCTGTCTCCACTGTAAGTGCTCTCGAGAGGACCATGTTGTGACAGTCATGCCTCTGGAGATGGAGAAGACAGTGACCAAGCTGATGTATGACTTCCAGAGGAACTCCACATCTGACGATGACTCAGGCTGTGCGCTGGAGGAATATGCCTGGGTCCCACCCGGACTAAAACCTGAACAGGTAACATAAGTTCACTGCTGTACTCAGACAAACTCAAATTTCCTTTTTTTTAGTGGTTGTACAAATAGTTACCTCATGGACAACCAGAAAGTGTCTGAAAACTTAACTGTCGTAAACAATGCATCTTAAACAAGAACCATTTGTCTTTAAAAAATATATCCAATGGTTAATCATTTGTAACCTAATAAATTTTCTTAAATGTTTTGTTTCAACAAACATGATCTTTATCTGTCCTTAAAATAAACACCACTTTGTTTTGGTATATTGCCATAGACATTTATATATTTCACTTTTGGCCCCAGAAAGTATTTGGATCCTTATTTAAAAACCTTTTGGGGCCACTGTAGATAAATAGGTTACAGTATTACAGGATGTTAAATAAGAGAAATGGGGAAGCAGAGCACCGTAATAACAAAATTACTAAACTAAACACCGTCACGCCAGTCCATCTTATACCGGTACAGAATTCTTTCTTTTTGGCACGTTTAAGAATTTCAGTTTTTATATTTGTTGCCGTGTTTAAAGAAGCATTGAGGCCGGCTGCATGAAATGTAGACGAGGTTTTAAATGTTTAGAATTTAAAGACCCTTGAGATGAATGTCTCTTTATAAAGTCTTGTTCCTGCTGTACTTATTCTTGTTACTATAGCAATGCTCAGCTTCAGAAGGTTGGTGTATCGGGTTTATAAGGCGACGGTGTGTGCAGAGCTCTTTATGGGCCAGTGAAATCATTTATAGACGTGAGTTTCATTTTCTTGATAAACTGAAGAAGGTCTTGTTAACAATATAGCAAAGCACCACCACCCTCCTACAAAGGCCTTTTGCCATATTGAGTCTCTGGAGGTCATACAATGCGTGTTGGATAAGTTACAGTTTATAGTTTAATTCATATCACCTGCCTGAATTAGCCTTTAACTTAAGCAAAGATAATGGAGTCTTTAGAATAATATGAAATCTATTCATCATGGCCTGGTTTTGACACACCATTATACGGTTGACATAATTCTAGCCGATATAGTGTAGAATTATGTCTCTCATATTCTACTCTAGACTGATAAATGATGACTTCAGGATGCATTCCAGGAGCCGTCTGTTTGTGGACACTTTGGTTTGGGTCAATACGAGCACTGTTTCACAGCGTTAGAGCAGATGGATAGGAAGTTGCTGGGATACCAGAACTCGGTGTCCATGCATGTTATTAGCAAGCCATTAATTATGCCTCTCTCTGTGCTTTGAAAGCTGGTGTCTGCAATTTCACCCAGAGACAGTGATTACCTCAGGCCGTGACGAATTAGCTTTGCTTTGCCATGGAGTGGAAATGTAGGACATTCACATTCATAATAGGACAAGAGAGCAGTTCTGCTCTGCCTTAGCAATCTAATTTAGTACAAGCAAATCTGTTTTAGAACATGAAATATGTAACACGCTTCGGAAACCAGAGATAAAGATTTTAAATGCCCGCTGATGAATCCGGTTCGTTTCGCGCCAGATTCACTTAAAAGTGTGAACAGTTCTGCAGATATGTTATCCACCAAACAAGGAAAGGCTGGTCTTCACCATGGAGACACTGACCTTGTAAATGCTCTCATATACACTCCCAAATGCTCACATGAGTGGAATTAAAGTAATCCAGTTAGTTTGCTTTAGAATCTAATGGGCCGTGATTCTGAGTCATCTAACAAGCGGCTTTTATTTCTTATGCTAAATGTAGTGGTATTAAGATCAGTTCACACCAAGAGCCATGACTATAAAGATAAGTATAACAGCACGCACACCAAACACATAACATTATTTATTCTAAGCTTGTGTGTTGAAATAAATGCAATTGGCCTTTAATTTTGAATAGATTTTCACTTTGAAAAATCGCTATCAAAGTGATCCCAATGATATTGTTCCTATATATCATTTTAAATTTAGAATAATCTTTAAAACTTTATTGTTATAGTTATTATTCATTCTTCATTGGTGTAGAGTCGGACATTGAGGGATTTGTATTGGTTGATCTCTGTGTGCTGTGATTGTGGGCGTGGCTATGTTGACTCTGATTGGCCCAGACTTTTGCTCCATAATAAAATAAAATGGAAAAACACTCATAGCCCACTAAGCCCAGAATATGTCAACTCGGGTAAAAAAAAAGAAGTGAAACTGGAGAAATTTAAAATGGACTTAATTTATTATTTAAAATGTTCCATACACATACACAGATTTGATATTTTTATGAGAGAGTTACAGTTTTTGCTGTATTTGCTTTTAATATTATTTTTGTCTTGCATCAAAGAATTATGATGCTTTGTGAATGTACCATATTATTCAGCATGCAGTGTCTTTACTCTTGCGTTTATGCAATGGAAAACAGCTGTTTGGGCTGTGGTTAGTTCACCCTCACATCGAGAGCTTTAGCCCATTTCCTCACCCTTTCTCTTTATAACACAAAATGCAGTTGCCAGATCTCTTGACACTGGGGCGGGATGCCAGATCTCTTCCTGCTGATTATAGTTATTTCCACAAGCTGTTCCTCTGTGTGAGTGCTCTGGGCTCTGGGTCCATGTTCTTCTGATCATTGTATCACAGCAGTTCGTTTGCTGGCCCAGAGAGCTTCTTATACAGGGGAGAGTGTTATTGTTGGATGACTGTATGGTCATTTACCAGGGCCAGACCACAGTTGGTGTTTTGTGAAATTTTCAACTCTCCCTCAGGAACCTCTGCGCTGGTTCTACAGAAACCCCTCGCTGACACTGTCCTGGCCAACACAAGCAAGGAAGAGCCATCAGCTCTTATTTAAAAAGGGTGTCTTATTAGGGGGATAAATTAGACACCGGACATGGAGGAAGTTCTGGAAATACTCCCACACCTCACAGAAGAAGCTGATGATTCTGTCGCGGAGCAGTTTGCAAATATTTCTTGGTCCCAGTTTAAAGAAAACAAAAAACACGTTTCGAGAGGAAACTGTGAGGAAAAGTACTTCACCCGTGCCTTTGAATATCACCTATTAGCACTGCGCTATAAATACCACATTCATGTTGTTCTTTAAAGGGGAAGTGTGTCATTTGTGGCATTAGTGGTACCAAACGGAATTGCACAAGCAGTTTGTGTTTTTACGATTATCGTGCGGCAACGTGGAGCCGCTGTTTAATGTGTAATTTTCAGGAAAATTAACTTAAATGACATATTTGTACTATTCATGCTTAATATGCAGAGACAACTAGTAGTAATCACTGCAAACACTGAACATCCGTGTTTGAATAAGAATAATTGTTTTTACAGAAGTCACACGCTGTAACGGAGAGATGAACAATGCTACATAAATGGTGGTTTTTAATTAACTGTAACGATCTGTCTCAATAGCTACTTGGCATTATATAAGATTTATTCCCGCTGTTTATGTGGTATGGAGACAGAGGCAGATGGGCCCTTGCCTGTCCTATATCAGATTAAGCCATTAGCCCATCAAATCCACATAATAGGTTTGGATTGGTTTGGATGGGTGGTCCGAGGCTGCAGAACATTATGGCTCTTGCTAAGATTTCTCACTGGCCTGTAAACAGACAGTCACTATATAATTATTTAATGTTCTCAGTTTTTCCGGTTATAAAATGTAAGCATGTTGTAATTAAACTAATGTATATACTATTGATGAAACAACTGTGATATCGGAGTCAATTAGCAGTAACAATTTAATTAAGTTGAGGTAAGCTCTGCACATGCACATTATCCTGAAATAAAGGATCAAAAGGACCCGTAAGATCTGAGAACATCAAAGCAGATCCCATTAACTAGCATTGGTCATCCATAAATCATCTTGACTGGTATAGCTGATATAATGTGTGTGCGCTTGTATGTAAGGCAAGAAAATTGGCAGGTATGGGGGAAATAAATTCCATGATTCTGTTTGTGACATTGTCACCCAAGTGCCAGTATCATTTCAGTGTTTGGTTAATCAGCAAACAATACGAGTCGTCTTACAAACCTGGTGTTTTTAAAATTGCTACTTATTGCACAACTATTAGCTGTGTGTCATGTGATTTACATATGCGTCAAGCTCGGCAGGTTACTTATGTATTTATTACTGCGTCAGACCTATTCGTAAATACAGTTTAATAGGCTGAACATGGACGGATGAATTCATTGTACGTGAATTGAACTGTATGTTAAATGGTACGAGTGTGTCTCCGGTCTGGCTGTTCCAGGTGCATCAGTATTACAGCTGTTTACCGGAGGAGAAGGTGCCGTACGTCAACAGTCCCGGAGAGAAGCATCGCATCAAACAGCTCCTGCACCAGCTGCCCCCACACGACAATGAGGCAAGCACATCATGAGGTCTAGCAGGAAAGGTCACCATTCATAGAATATTTACAGGTCTTTACATGTGCGTCTGTGTGTGTGTGTGACACCAGGTGAGATACTGTAACAGTCTGGATGATGAGGAGAAGAGAGAGCTGAAGCTCTTCAGTAACCAAAGGAAGAGAGAGAACCTGGGCCGCGGGAACGTCCGTCCCTTCCCTGTGACCATGACCGGAGCCATCTGCGAACAGGTGCGAGCGGGAGTGTTCGTTTGTACGTGTGGATGAACGTGAGATGTTCTGTTGACATTTGAATGACCTCATAGAGGAACAGAGGCTTGTGTGGGGGGTGACTGTAGCTACAGAAAAGTGCCAGCTTCAGTGCTTCAATAAAAAGGATGTTTTGTTCTAAGCCACTTATTTTTGTTGTCGGTTTGAAGATTTTAGATCTTCTTTGCGTGATATGTGTGTGTGCTAGTCCACCTGGGATGGCATGTTAGTGCCAGTAAGTGAATTAGATCTGAGTCTAAGCTGGATATGCATGTCTGTGACCACCTGCCTGGTTTCTCTCTCCTTCTGTTACTTCTCAGGAACAGATGTCACACTGACACAGTTCGGCTTTTTTAGCATGTTTTAAATTTATCCTCAGCCTTGCTACAGTTGATGATACAAAGCCCCCATTTAGCCCCCTGGTGCTGTTTAAAAGATGCAGTCTTTTCAGTACATCCGGGTGTTGAAGGTAGCTGACACAGAAGTGTGTGTGTTCGTGGACAGATTCACACATCTGTCTGTTCCATTAAATATTTGCTGAGTCTCTGCACGGCACGAGGTCTAAAAATGCTGAATGAGAGCTTTAATGAAGAAACCAGCACTGCATTCTGCTAGGATCAGCTGTGTTTTCTGCTCTCAGAAGAATATGGTGGTTACTCATATTCTTATTGTGCCTGGTCGGTATGCTGATGAACACCATGTGACAGCAGACAAGCTGCCTGATAAAGATCGTGTCGTACATCTTCACAGCTATTGGCTTTAAAATGGGCAGTTATTTTTATTTTTGATTCATCATGTGTCTAGTGTGGACAATAGACATTTTCTGAGTTGAATTTTCTGAAAAATCCAATTAAAACTAAACTAAAAATCAAATAAAATGCAAGTGGATTTAAACTTTTTAAAAAGTAAATATTTAAAATGCCTTTTTATTTGTAAAATATTTAGTTTCTTGGAGTATTGACAAGAGTGCAATACCACATTGTTATATAATATATAAAACATTGTTTAGTTCGGTATATCTATACCATTGCTAATATACAAAATTACTCGCCATGAAATAAGATTTTAGTCAACCCCCCCCCACCCCCACCCCTAGTCTCAAATAAGTCTGATTTAGAGTGCTATTGATTTAATCTTTCACCCTGCTGCTGAATGACCTATATATGTGACTGAAACTCACTGCTTGTGTATCTCTCTCTCTCTCTCTCTCTCTCTCTGTCTGTAACCCTTCCTCATCTGTTTCTCTCTGTTCAGTGTGGTGGGCAGATAAATGGAGGCGACATTGCCGTCTTTGCGTCCCGGGCAGGACACGGGGTGTGCTGGCACCCACAATGCTTTGTGTGCAGCATGTGCAACGAGCTCCTGGTGGATCTGATCTACTTCTTCCAGGACGGGAAGATCTTCTGTGGCCGGCACCACGCAGAGAGACTCAAACCCCGTTGTTCAGCCTGTGATGAGGTGAGCCACTCTCACCCTGCTGTTAAAGACCATGAACCGCTCAGCATTACTGTCTTCTGTTGTGCTGTTACAAACCGTCAACACTCAATTTCTGAGCCTGTAGCATCGCAAAAATGGTTTCCCAAGCATTTCCCATTACTATTTACTGGTCGGATGAACAGATAGCCCCGCCCCAAACTCATGCCATTGGTTGAGCCATTGTTGTCACATAAAGCAATAGCAATATTGGAAGCCCCCCGAGTTTTGGGGGAAATATAGCTTTGAATGACTTTCCTAATAACCTCTACTAATTGTGTTGCATTTTAACACAAAACATTGCTTCACCTAAAAGTACAGAAGACACATTAAAATATAAAGAAGCTGTTGATTTATGAAGAGTAGTTCTTCATGTAGGTAAAGCTTGCCCACAGGGAGCCCTGTTTCTGTGGTTCACTTTTTATTTAAAGCTGACACAATTATACTGCACAATTACCATGGTTACAGCACTTCATCTCTATAGTGATAATAGATTTACTGCTGTGCCGCAGCTCAGTCTGTTGCTTCCGTCATTGCTAGCCACTGCAGAGAAATGGTCTCACGCTCTCCTCTTCTGTCTCTTAGATCATTTTTGCAGATGAGTGCACAGAGGCCGAGGGCAGACACTGGCACATGAAGCATTTCTGCTGTTTTGAGTGTGAGACGGTTCTGGGCGGACAGCGGTACATCATGAAGGAGGGCCGCCCGTACTGCTGCACCTGCTTTGAATCTCTGTACGCAGAGTATTGCGACTCCTGTGGGGAGCATATTGGTAAGATCTCATCCATCAGTGGCCGTCTACTTAACGTCAAAGCAACGTTCATGCACCGCTAGTCTGCTTGTCCCAGCAGTACCCAAACGTTCCTTATCTTTGTTGCTGTAGAAACTGCACTGCGGCTTCTGCCATTGACCTGATTGTTACCTGTTATTTGGATATTAAACAATAACACAATACGTAGCCGCAGAACCACATGGCAAGTTTATAGATACAGTCTTAGAACTCGGCCTTAAACTTTCAGCCAAGCTCTGGCCGCTTGTATAACTGAAATTCAATCTGTGTGGAATTTACTTTCCACACAAGACCACAGAAAGTAATTTTGTGAAACTGATTATAAACAGGAAGCATTAGTGAAGGTTTTGCAAACAGATGTTCTCCATTATGACTTCCTTAAAGACCTGTGATTTCAATATAATGTCTTTCTGAGGTATGTGGCATGCTGTAAAAAACATCAGTTTATAGCAAACAAGTCTGCACCTCATCTGTGGAAGCAGCCACAAATATCTCTGTTCTGTGTATTTACATTTGTACTGCTTCTGAAGTTAAAAACGTTCATCAATTTCACCGTTGCGTAATAAACATCCATTTGTGTGAATTGTAAATGAATAGAACCTAAATATGCATTTAAATATCTCACACAATAATAGTAAGTACTGTGTAATCTTATGGCATGTCTACAGATTTGCTCTCTTGTAAATGAGCACTCTGTATTCCCCTGTGTTATAGTTGTGTTTAACCTCTGATTGTGTTGTTTTTCAGGGATTGACCAAGGTCAGATGACATATGATGGCCAGCACTGGCATGCCACAGAGGCCTGTTTCAGTTGTGCCCGCTGTAAGAAGTCTCTGCTCGGCCGCCCCTTTCTACCCAAGCAGGGGCAAATCTTCTGCTCTCGGGCGTGCAGTGTGGGAGAAGACCAAAATGGCTCAGATTCTTCAGATTCTGCATTTCAGAGCGGCCGCTCACGCGAGGCGCGTCGCAGCAGCTCCAAATCCAACAAGGGCGGAGTCAGTGCCGGAAGTGGGGGAGGAGACAAGAGCCAGGGAGGAAATGGTCCTGCAGGCCGTTATTCTGCTGATGTTGACCCACTGTCCATGCAGATGGATCTGCTCAGCCTGTCCAGTCAAACACCCAGCCTGAACAGAGAAACTCAGTCCTGGAGCACACAAGCGGAGATGTATGGACACGAGAGCCATAATGAACTTTCTTCAAACCCTCTTCACATGCTCAGTCAGTGCAACATCCGGACTTGTTATCCCTCAAATCTGTCTCCTGGTCCCCCAGCTGACTCGAGGCCTAAGGAGCCTGTGGCCTCCAAGAGACCCCCAATATCTGCACTGAAAGGAAAGTCTTTGAATGAGAACTGGTTCCAGCCTGGACCGGAGGACTATTACCCACCCAATCTGAGGACACAGGCGAGCTTTCAAGAGGTTCCGCATAATAGCTTCATTGATAAGCGCTCCGTAAGCTTGCATGTGTTCCAGAGGGACAAGGAGAAGGATGCTGGTCCACAGATGGGCCGAAGCAGAAACCCCATCAGTGCACTTAGCTTCAGTGAACAGCTGGCAGCACAAGAACACACTCCACATGGTTCAATGGAGTCACTGGCTCTGTCTAATGCTACAGGTACCTTGCATATGTTACTTTACAATCATGTGCAGCCAAATCATTTTTCTTGTGGATTGAGCAGTGAGGCAGATTATGGGCAATTACTAGTCACTTATACTTACGTGTTTGTTCAAGAATCACATGGCAAAGCACAATGTAAATGTTCAGTCAATTTGAATCATATTTTTACATACTATTGTTGCTGTAGTATGCAATAGTATGCTATAGTTTATGTTTTGCTAATGATTTAATAGTGTGTTATAGTAATCTTGCATGTGTTTTCTGGGTACAGGCACCTCTGCAGAGGGCGGCAGTAAACGTCAGGAGCACTTGTCTCGCTTCTCAATGCCAGATTTGAGCAAAGACTCCGGCATGAATGTGTCTGAGAAGAGCAACATGGGAACCCTGAACTCGTCCATGCAGTTCCACAGCTCCGAATCTCTGCGCAGTCTGAACACTGCACAACCCTACATGGAGCTCGAGGCCCCAGTGCAGGTCAAATTCCTTGGGCAATACCCTCGTGAAACGCTTGGAATTAACGCTTTGCCCCCTGGATTCGCCTATCAGGAGGAGGATCGCGTAAGCTTGGTCAGCAATGCCAACAACGCCCGTCTGCCGCCCATGAGCGAACGGACTCGCCGTCGAAGCATCAACCACGAAGAGCCGCGGCGACGACACCACCATCATCGCTCTCGGCGTTCACGCCGCTCGCGTTCAGATAACGCGCTTAACCTCGCTGCCGAGCGCTACCCGGCCCCAAACCGATCTCAGCTTCAGTTACGTGAAGATTATGACCAGTTTTCTGCTGCTCGTGGGCCTCGGGGCCTTTACAGCGGCGGGAGTGGCGGGAGACTGAGGCAGCAGCCGTTTAGACCTTGTCCTCGGACGACCTCTGACCTCACGCTCCAAAACCCCGCCCCACATCGCCATCAGGGCCCTTATTCGTGGGACCAGTACGATTACGGCGATGATTGGTGCTCGACCTGTTCCTCGTCTTCAGATTCAGAAGACGAAGGCTATTTTCTGGGTGAGCCCATTCCTAGACCCGTCCAGCTGCGGTATATGACCAGTGAAGAGCTGTTGCGCAAGTATAACTCATCAGGACTGGGGGCCTCCAGTCAGTTCGAGGGTCGTGGACAGTTACACACTCGCAAGCGTAGGAAAAGCAAGAATTGCATTATCTCCTGAAAGTCACGCCTGCTGCATCCTGCACAGTCTTGCACAACAAGATTTTTTTCCGTCCTTATTGCAAATGTTTGAAAGGCTTTCCAGTGTCGTGAGCCCAGCAGTGAATAATACGCAGTAATTTAATTTGTTCGCACCTCAGATCGCATATGCATGTTTTCTCATGTGATATTTCCAAATTACTCTGGATGTTACACTACCGTTTTTTTTCCACTTCGCAGCATTTGTTTCCGCTAACGTGCAATTGTTCGTTATGTAATCCATTCAGGCACAGTGGCTTTGTATGGTTCTGATTATTCATAAATGTTTGCTTTGGGCTGAAAACGCCTTTTAGTCAGTAATAAGATGTATATACGCAACTGAATGAAGAAATTCACTAAGTTAAGGGTGTAATGTAAATTATCTGTAAATGATGTACTACATATTTTTATATTTTGTATCAATAGAATCATTTATGTACTAAGCATTATGTAGAGAACATAGATAAGGCATGCACATTTATCTGCTGATTTTTGTCCTGTATTGAACATTAAAAAGTATTTCTGTGAGAGATTTGATTGACAGTTTTTGGTTTCTCATTATCGAGGTGTTCTGTGATCTCTGACTCAGATCAACACACTCACCATCTGCTCGATGCATAAATGCAGAAGACTGGAGCGCAATCCAAAAGTCTGGTCTTAGTTGCCCATAAACATGAGCGTTAATGACGGTGCTTATGAAAATTCAGTGATTATTTCTGAGATAACATACACTTGTGATTCTAACAGCTGGGAGAGTTTTTTCCATTTAATCATAAGAATGTTGCTAAACCATAATTCTGATGATAATACTGGTTTAATTAAGCCGTAAGTTTACATTTATGCATTTGACAGACGCTTTTATCCAAAGCGACTTGCATTGCATTATACTATACATTGTTTCTGAGTATGTGCAATCCCTGGAATCGAACCCATGACCTGGGTGTTGTTAACACCGTGCTCTAACCACTGAGCTACAGGAAAGCTGTAAGAGTAAGTTAGAAGAGGTTGTGCATTAGGGTGTTATTAGGCATGACACAATATTACCATATACAATGTAATTATTTGACTATGTAGTAATCCTTTCGCCAGAACATATAGCCCCTGATAAAGTTAATACTTGGCCTTCATGGGTGCTGCCTATTAGGGGCAGTTGTGGCCTAATGGCCTTTAAACCAGAACAGGTCACTGGTTTAATTTCCAGTGTTTCCACAACTGAGCTGCCATTGAGCCCTTGATGCATTTTCAAAAAATGGGTCACCATACTTGGCCAGCACATCACTATCTGATATACACAGTAGTTCGGTGAAGTGTCTCATGTCAAAGCTGTTGTACATTGTGATTTAGCGTTGCTAGAAAGCCATATTGACCAATCAGCATCCAGGACCGGAATTATTCCTTTTATAACATAACTCCACATAATTATCAGTTTTGCACTAAAAACGTGACACAACGAGAAAGGTCTCTACGTCTGGGATGTGTGTTAATGCATTCCCGTCTATAAAGGCGAAGTGGAGCAAAAATGTTCAGGTATCACATTACACACAGACTTGAAATGCTATTATAACTGCTAACTAATACGTATGCGGTCTCAGGTTTTTATCTATAAGTCATTAGCACACTCCCATGAGCCTGAAAATGTATCTGAACTGTAAACCTGTTTGAAAGTGGCGAAGTACTAATGACCCTGACAGGCCAGGAACATTAGAGGCCTTGTGCTACTGTGACGAATGTTTGTTCTCATGTATTTAGCGGTGCTAGAGTTTGTTGAGCTGGCAGCAGTTATGATAGAACCAGCTGCACTGACATGTGATCCACATTAGAACCTTGGCCAGGTGACAAAAAGAGATTCTTCCGGTATTTCTGTCTATTATTAATTCCCTCTCTCTCTTTCTTCGTTCTCTCTCGCCCTCCCTCTGTCCTTTTCCCCCTGCGCACAATGACTGTCAAAAGTCGGTTATTGATTGAAGAAATTAAATGCTTGTAGTCTCACACACACACACACACACAGTTTTTTTCTGTCTGAGCTAGAAGTCTTAAGTTTGTTTATAAGATGGATAGTTTAATCTGCTTTAAGCATTCCTTCTGCTTTAGATGCTTTTGTGCTCTAGTTTACTTGGAACTTGGCAGCGTGATGCTACAGCTATTGTAGCTCTTTGTTTGACAAATTGTTTGTGATGTTCCCCAGTTGTAGTTCGCTTTGTATAAAAGCATCTGCTAGATGACTTAATGAAATGGGCAATTGTGGATGCTGATTAGTCAATACAGCGTTCCAGACATGGTAAATACACAATAAAGTAACAGATGTATTGCAAAACAACTGTTCAGCATATTCATGTGCAGTGCCCATAATGTTAATAATATAACAAAATAACGTTCTGTTATTGTTGCGAATAAGGAACTATATCTTCTGTTGGTAGGATGCACTTAATTGTGATGTGGATTTTAATTGTGGATTGTAAGTTACGCCTTACACTGATCTTTAGTTGTGAATATATGCACAACATCATTCAATACACAGAACAGCAGTTTGGTTCTCACTGCTGTCTTTCCTACCTTATTGAGGTATGTCGCACAACCAAAAGTGTCCCTTCAGCACACTAAAGACATTTCTGCTGGATGGTTGTTTAGTGACATTTTTTCAATTGATTTTTGCAGGATGAAGCAAACAGCCAGTTTGACCTGTGTTGAAAGTACAGCAAAATGACTTGAAAATGGGACAGACTGTGATAGTGCTGTGATAATAGTGCCCAGAGGAGCACTGACGTCTTGTAGACAAAGCAAAACTGTGGAATTGTGAAACAACTCAGGCGTGACTTAGTCATAATGAAACATGTCAAATCTGCCTTTGTTGTTTAGGCAAGTGGCTAATGTCTCTTGTCCCTGATGATTTTAGATCATTTGAAAATGGACCTGTGCTTTGACATGTGGCTACTAATCAACCAATGTTCCTGTTGGCTGGAATGATCATGAGATCATAAGTTAAACAAGGGGAACTGTGGTTCACAAGCACAGCCTCACACAAAAGTTGTTTGTGTCTGATGTAGAACATTTTCAGTGGCCAAATCTTAATCTTTTAATGAGTTATTTTACTTAATCTCAGTCTTGACCTCATCTTCATTAAGTTGTGCTGTTTTAATTATCATTTGTTTTATGAAATCCTTAAAAATATGTGTCCTCTGCGCCGCCCAAGAAATGACTCAAAACTCTGAAAAACTCATAGCTCATAAAACCAGAAAGAGACAGAGTGAACATTCATCTGCTTTGGGACTCTATATTAATCTGAGGGTCATGACTGCATTAATCTAAGGGCCAGAGCTGGGAGCAGGCATTTTACTTAAAGCCATTAAAATAAATATATATAAAATATGAGTTTATAGTCTGTCCATCGATTGTGGGAATGACATGTCAGTTCAGCAATTTGTGGTTTAACTTTATGCTGTTAGGGCATTTATGTCAGAGGTGACTAATGCAGAAAGCATTTGCCATGATAAGTGACATGACCATTGCATTCATTATTTGTTGACTTGAGAGAGACGACTGCTGTTATTTCTATTTAAATATTCCCTTTTATCCAGAGTTAATATATTATGATGCTGATTTATTTTAGGGGCTTTAAAGCCAAAAACATAACATTTATCATTAAGGTTAATATTTATTTTATGAAGGTTTATTTTTTGTTACTTTTTTGTCATTTACTTTGAAAGGCACTCTGTATCACCCCAGAGATTCCGCAAAAAATGGCTAATCCTGGCAAGAAGCCTCCAACTGTTTTTTAAAGATTATTTTTAGATTATTTCTGCAGCTCAGTTGGAAGACAAAGGCATTAGCAACATCTTAAACGTGGGTTCCCTTTTCAGGGAACGCACAGCAATAAAATACATATCTTGAATGCACTGTAGGTTTCTTTGAATTAACGGGTCTGCCAAATGCATAAATGCACATACATACATTGTTCATTACCAGTTCAATTCATTAATGTTCAAAATTTTCATCCCATTCCAACCTGGGCAATTACTGTACATGTACTGTACATGTATGTACAGTGATGTTAGCTAGGTAAAAAAAGTGCACTGTGATTTTATTTGTAATGCGTACAGTTATGCCAAAACCTTTTTGTTTGACTATATAACTACCATGATGTTGTAATATAGTAAACGAGTTGTGTTTACATTGAAAACATAGTATCCATGTAGACAGACTTAAGAACTGGAATCATTCATTATGACGGGTGGCACACAGGGACTCTTACATGTCACAATTACAGACGCTTATGGAAGGAAAACACAGAGTTACGACACAGCAGCATTCGTCTAAAACAGGCAGATTCGATTATTCACAAGTGCTTTGCAATGCTTCAGTGTTATTCGGCCACATAGCTGCACGTATATTTAAAAAGATGCGTGCCTGGAGCAAGCAATCCCCTACACTGCCCCTCATCATGTGTATTCAATTACTGCTGATGATAAAAACACTGACCTAAGATCAGTTTCTAGGCCCTTCTCATTTGAAGCCTGAGGGTTGGTTTGCAATATAACTGCTCACAGATCAGTGTGTATGATCTACTCATATAATGAATCCAGATTCATTGCTCATTCAGCAGATGTTACGGTAGACAGTGAATCAGTGAAGCGTATTTCACATTTTTATGCATTGAAGAGATTTCCCATCATATGCCAAAATATATGACACCAAACCCCTTGTGACTATTATAATTGCAGTCAACGTTCTTCAATTATGCCAAAACACACAGAACCCACAGTGAGCTGTCATGGGTGTAGCAAATTTAAAATAATGACGATTTGTTTGTTAGAAACAATGGTCCACGACAACACGCATTACCTACAGATTCAATTGAATCCATTAGTCTCTGTTTGTTTCCATTCAGGAACAGCCATACAACAACCTGTGGTATTTATCAACAGCGACAGCAGACGAATCCATCACAATGATCACCATGCGTCTAAATCGCGATGCCTCCAAGACTAAATGGAACTATTCAGATCTCCTAATCCGCAGATCAGGAGGTCTCAGGACTGTTTAACATTCATAGAGAATTTCTCATTCACAGGAGATAATCTGTGCCAAACAGTCCATGCCTTCCATCTGTAGGCCCGGTTATACCGCAGACATGAATAAAGACATGCCCATCTGTGCACTTACACATATAGCTGCATGGCACATGCTAATATTCTCTCACATCTACTAGAACATGTTGGCTAATCGTTCTGCCTCTCCTTTCTAATTGGTGTAAAGCAGCAGCCTGTATATACCTGCTCATAATTCCCCTTTTTCTCATGGAAGTGAATAGAAGTGTACCGTTCCAGGTTTCCCAACTGTTCTCGCTGTTACACTTTGCCTTAAATTAAAACTCAAGTGGGTGTTTTTGAGGGTGGAGCGTGTATTCGTATATGTGGAGTGGAAGCTTCAGGTCAAGAGGGATGCTATTGCATGCTGACCTCATGAAGTCAAAGACACAGTGTCTGCTTGCACGCTCACACTTATTCATATGATTAATGGGCAATTTCATGTCACGCTCTTGACAGGTCAGCGACTGGACATTATTAACGAGCCGCGGGAATGTTAATGAGGGCAATTATATTATTGTCTGACAATCCCTAACAGATTACATTCCATTGTGTCATTTGCCAACGTACACTCGCAGTTAGATGACTAGGGAAGAAATGACGCAGTGTCTCAGTTCTCAGTGTTGTGCCAGTATGCTGGTCAGCTATTATTAGTCTGCTCAGCTCTCAGAATTGTCATCCAGAACATACCAAATCAATACCCACTAATCTGTTTTAAATATCCATTCTGCCACTTACAGAACTGGTGTCACATAAGTTAATGTAATGCGCGTGCACGAGAGCTTGACATTGGGATTTTGTTAATAACACTTTAAATAATACTGTTTAAATAATACTGTTTAAATAGGTTTGTAGTAGTTTAAATAGGTATCATTAGATAAAAATCCTCCTATTTAAAAACCATGTACGTCCATACCACTCATATACAGCTAATTCATTTTAGTGCTTAACCAAACATAGATTCCCAGGACAACCCTTAGAATAGCACACAGCTGAAATCTGCACTAACATATAGTGGCCTATATTTTAACCTGTACTCTCCATAGACTCTGAACAAACCAGAAGGATTGCATTTTTTAGAATAACAGTAAAGCAATTATTAGTCCTGCTCATAATAAATCATGGGGTGGGTATACCTTAATGTGCATTTTTGCGTAAAGCTTTTCTAGGATTAGTTATGCTATGTCACACTATAGATGTATAGATAAACAAGAATGTAATCAGTTTTACCTAAATACATTTAAAGGGAAACATGTGACACCTATCATATGATGTCATTATAATGAGGCTTTAAGAAGCATAAATATATGGTTGCTCATATATTGAAATGCTTACAGTGTAACACTGACATGCACGAGGTGTACTGCAACTCTGCAGTGAATAAACAGCTCCACCCTTTGGTAGGTTGAAAATACTGACTGTATTTAAACATCAAATTTAACCTTTTAACCAAATTTATCCATAAGTAGTTTCAAAACAGTTTTGAATTTAGTTTTATGACACCAATAAAAATAATGAACTAGGAAGACTAAGAGATTCTGTTTGGGTCATTCAGTAATTGCAGGCACATGTCATGTCCGCGGAATATATTTTTCATTTTTTTCATCATTATAAAGCACAAATGCTTATTTTCCTAGTACAAAATTTATATTTTTCTCAATCACACCAGTACATGTGCAAAAGCCATATCTATGTATTTAGCTTTCCTGTAGCTCAGTGGTTAGCACATGGCATTACCAACTCCGAGGTCATAGGTTCGATCCCAGGAATTGCACATTTACATTTAGTCATTTAGCTGACGCTTTTATCCAAAGCGACTTACAAATGAGGACAGGAAGCAACTTCGATTACAATAAGAGACAACAGTGAATAAGTGCTACACACAGGGCTCAGGTTTTTCAACACAGTATAAGAAAGGTGTTTTTTTTTTCACGTAGAAGTGGGGGTGTGTTAGTAAATTAGTCGCGGAAGAAAAGACGAAAAAGATGAGTTTTTAGTTGTTTCTTAAAAATGGTTAATGACTCGGCCATTCTGATGAAGATATGGAGTTCATTCCACCAACCGGGCAGAGTGAAAGAGAGAGTCCGGGAAAGTGATTTCCTCCCACGTTGGGATGGAACCACCAGGC
>JAZGTJ010007848.1:9824-22068 GCA_036877575.1 Botia almorhae | reverse complement strand
TAATAAAAATACACGATTACAGTTATGTCTCCTACATGATCCTTGTACATACTCTTTAAAACAAATATTGCTGTACTTCCAAACTCTTTCTATCCTCATGGCTGTTTAGCCAGAGCAAACTAATCAATACCAGATTCAGACCTAAAACAGCTGTTTGTTTGTGAAAGGGGGCGAAAACATACAAACATCAGCTGGTAAAGCTCAGCGCTTGACAATCTGGACAAATTGAATCATGGCCACAACCTTTTCTGGTGAGGAAGGTAATATTGATTTTCTCTCTCTCGGTTTTCTTCCACTTTATTTTGAGTTTAATTTGTTTTAGTGCCTTTCAATTTTTCTCTATATAGTGTTAATTATCTTTGCATTGTTGGACATAGATTTTATATTGCGGAAGTTGTATTTATTAGACTTCCTAAAACTATCTTTTTCTATTTATTCATTTTACAAAAGTGGGTGGGGCTATTTCTTTCTTTCTTTGATGCTGCTTTATGCAAGCTCTGAAGCTGCGTATATATGCTATACAAAATCTGTTTATGCAGATTTTTTAATATGCCACAGAGGAACCATAAAAATGTATTTACACAGGAATCACAACCTTGTTATTAAAATCTCCTGTTACCTGTAAATCGTTACCCCAAACAACACACATGTCACTTCGCTTTTGTAAAAAATGTTTTTTTTGTGCATTTTTATAAAACAATGCGTTGAAAGTGAAAATAAGATTTAAATTTGGCGCACAGCCAATGCAAACCTGCATCACTGGACCAAGAGGCCTTTTAGATCAAAAAAACATCATCCCTTTTTTTCTTAAAATTCTTAAACTTTTATCAGTCAATCTCTGTTCACTGTCTACTGTATATTAGTTTGGCTGCATACACACTAAATACAGATGTCACTCCTCTTTAAGTTCTTATTCTGTATGCAAAGATTTCCATTATTTATGGGAGTGACAACTAAATTCACTACCTACAAAATTGAGGAAATGACAACATTATAAAGGTATTTACAGAAATCCACATAGTGTGAACTTTAGCGTTCTTCTCTCTTTGCAACCCACACTCTACATACCCACTACGCTACACAGCTATGTTTAGTCTATTTTCTTCATGCATAATTAGTTCAATTTGTTGTGTCTCCAAACTTCTCAGCTGCTCCTGCTCGAATACAGTTCTGATGCTAAAAAATAATTATGAGATGTGGGCCTCAATCAACCCTCAGACTGGTATATTTAATTAAAGTGGTAATGATTGTTAATGACTTTGCTGAAGGATTCATTGAGGAATGTGGGAGATTTAAAACACATCACCACAAATACACGTTTTTTTTTCAATGCTATCCCTTTTTATTGCTATTTCTTTCTCTGTTCAGCTTAATGCACTCTCTCATGTTGTGTGTTTACATTACATTACACACTACTGGCCAAAACTACTGTATGAAACAATCAACTCTATATGGATTCAGAGACAGTGGCCAAGCTAGCATTAGAGTCAGGCATGCTAACAAGGAGGCTAAAGGCCAAGACCTGCACTGCCAGTCACTAGTGAGAGTCACTCTTGAGATGGGGAGTGTGGTTATTACCAGACAGCACGTACCAGCTGAAATCTGTTACATGACAATATAAATGTATGTGTATGCGCAAGCATCTGTGTTTACATAATCCCGTTTAAGACCCGTTTTCTCCTCCAAAATAGTGCTAGGGGACTACAAACATGTTTTTCTCACTCCAGAGAACTGTGTTCCTGTGTGTGTGTTTGTGTGAGGGTGCAACAGAAGCTGAAAATCCCATTTTCTTACTTGCAGTGGAGTATTTCTGGCTGACAAGCTATATTAAAAAATCCACAGCTCAGTTACATGATCAACACACATTTTTCTGTCTAACTGCAGTAAAGCCTTCTGCTAAACACAAAACATTTCGTGCATGTGTTTGCATACGAAGAAGGTGTAATGTTTTCATAGCAGTGAGTGTTGTGTTCACCGCAGGGGTCAAATGAGAAAGGTAGATGGTGTTAATGATGATAAAGATAAACAGTGTGTAATTGTGTGGGTGAATAAGTGGTTGTGTGAGCAGTGTCTTTAACCAGGATGTGAGAGCACAAACATAATGGGCAGAATCAATTAGCAACTGGTGCGAGATTAAGTTGAGGTGAGAACCAGTGTGTATCTTCAGTCATACAGACATACAGACCATACAAACTTCATGCAGATCATGCTGAACATTATCTAACATTATATAACTTTATACTCACAGTCTAAATAATAAAACAATAGTTAGCCTTAATTGAAATTTATATTTAAAATATTACTATGTACATATATAAATATTACTGTTATATATTACATATATATACATATACACACACACACACACACACACACATATATATATATACATATATACACACACACATTACATTGTGTACATTGCCTGAAATTTAACAATGTACCTCCCCATGAGTGCGTTAGGAATTCTTTTGGGTGTGATATATTAAACCATAATTAGGATCATACATCATAGTAACAGTTTTATGATCTGAAACCCTGAAAAAGTTCTTGTAGTTTTACAGTTCATTTTTAAAATCATATAAATTAGTCTGAGAAGAGGGGAAGTCAGAAGCACAGTCTAATATTTATAGAACATTTTAAAATATCAGGTCAAAACACAAATGATTGGAATACTGGAACCTCAGGATAGCGGAATTCCCTCCAAATACTGCTTTAATTAAATTATGTTTTGATTCACTTGCTTTGTGCTGTATTTGAACCACAGTTAAGCCAAAAATAAACATAGCCCTGATGTTTGAACGTGTCTCAACCAATTAACTAGTTTACATATGTGAAGTTCAATGCAAAAAACAATGCAATGATAAAACAATGCAAAATGTTTTGTGATGTTCATCTCTTTTGCATTCTGTGACATTGAGAGCTGCTCTATTTGGGGAATACAATGTGCATGCTGGGTTGTGAAAACAGTTTGACTTAACAGATCACTGGACAACCACTAAAAGCACTAACTGTGTATTAAAACACACACATACACACCCGCACACTTTAAACCAATTCTTATACACTGTCTTTGGTATTGCTACTGTACAAATAACATAATAATTGGTATTATTACAATATTATCTTTAAAGTGTCATATTTCGGTCTGTATCCTCTTTGATTCTTTAAAGTGGCCTGATTCTATTTAGTACTGGCTGGCCGTTAAACATGATTAGCAGCGCTGCATAAAATCTGTATGTGACAGCATTAAATTCAATCCCAAAAGTGTTAGCCCAGCTTTCTTCCAGCTTTCTATTCAATTTATGCGAATAGTCTATATTTGGTAAAAATATTTTTGGATAATCACATTCGATTCATATTTAAAATGTCACAGAGACGGATTTTCTGGCTATACTGTAGTACAGTGTATTTAGTAAGTAATGTGTTCTGTTTTGAAAACAAAGATACCTAACATAGAATATCCATTAGTATTGATGAAAGAGATGATAATTAATGTAAAATGTATTTAATCATCATTTACACTGATTAACAAACAAATGCGTTAAATCGTTATTTCATTGAATTCAGCTTTCATTATAGAAATGAATTAATGGCATTGGAACTTATTGGTAAAAATACAAATAAAGAAAGAAAAAGGCAGAAGATCCAACATATACGCCAGCACTCTGAAATTGCAGCAGTCTTTCAAAGCATATTCACTTCTGAATAGAGGCTATAAGATGTTGTTTTGGCTGGAATTCACTCAAACTCGGCTCCAGTTTATTAACCCCTCTGCAACCTCCTATTTCACTTCTCTTCTTTCTTCCTGTCTTATCCTCGTTCTGCTTTTATATATCAAACCCAATCATTTTGAATACACTTCAGAAGTGTAATGCAATTTACCTTCTGTAAAGGTGCTTCTGTTTATGTGATAGATTTGGGATGGAGGCGAACTGGTGTGTTTACTGTATCACATTTTGGTTTCTAGAGAATTTTATGTTTGTGTGAGTGCTTTTTTCTTCTTTTTTTGGATGCATTGTATGTTCATGAAATTCATGAAAATTGCGTTTGCATGCGAAGAGCAGGATATACATTTCCTGTAATTCCCTCTCTGTTTTGTTTTTCCGTGTGCTTTGCAGAAGCGCTTGTAAAAACTAGCACCTTCAATTCAGTCGCAACACTTCATTGTCATTGTCGAAAAGCCTCCTATGACAGTGGTGTATTCTCAATTTATTTGATCTGTTATAAAACCCCAAATCTAACAACAGCTACTAAAAAATGTTTCACCATGGTCCCTTAACACCCAATTACAAAAGTGTTACATGTGTAATCACATCTTTTCCATCAGTTGTGCCAGGTACTTTATTCTTTAATGATAAGAAATGTACATTAGCACCCAATAAATCTGTTTGTCTGAGCAAACTGCACTGGATATAAAAGCACTGGCTCAACCAATGGTGTGTGCTTGGGGTGGAGCTATCTGTTTGTCCAACCAATGGTAGTTGGAGGGAGTGTTTGAAGCTCGCCTACTACCAACCAGAAGGCCTGTTTAACCCCCACTGTACTGGACAAATAGCAGACCTCCCTGCATACAATATAAATATCTCCGCCAATAGCCTTTGATCTCATAGCTCATGTGTGGGTTCAGTAATGCAAAGGGTGCCTTCTGGCAAGAAGATGGGGTTGTGACAGAGCAATAAATTCCTTGTCATTTTCAACCTTACACAATGAATTGCATACAATAACTAAAAGATTGAGAAAATAGTAGTACACTTGCAGTTTGAATTTTTCTGTACGTTGCTTTCAAAGCATGTATGTTGCACACGTACAGTGAGAAGAAGCTTTCCCTACAATAAAACAGGAGAAGAAAGTAGAGACATAGAGGAAGAGCAAGACCTGTCTTTACTGTTAGTACAGAGTTGTTTTGTGGTGCTTCTTCATTAAAGTCTCTCTGAGGGTTTGAAAGCCCTGTGAGAAAGCTTGGCTCTAGCAGTTAAAGTGTGATGAAAACAACTGATGTGTGCCTTCATCACTTCCTGGGCAGTTACAGTATCCACCATATCTTATATTACGTGATATGTATTTATCATTTCATTTATGTTTGATAGGGCAATCGTTTGTTTTCCAGTCACCTGACAACATTTGGTTAAATCATTGCAGAAATACAAGCTGCAGCCAAACTCCCCAATTAAATCTGCACAGTATATCAAACGTTCTGATCTTGATCTTAAATGTTCCATTGAGGAGCTGTACAGCATGATTGATTCATATGTGTTGTTTGGGCAGCGTGAGCAAGTCAGAACAAATAGTTTCATTAGCACTGATGTGAAATCAAAATGACCCAATTTACTTTTTAACACACATTCCTCCTCTTATCACGGATGGTTTATCAGTGCGCGCTGTTGTACACAAACAATTGTTTTCTTCTTTGATTTCTTTTGCTAGTTCACAAATGTCCATTATCTTTTCAACCCCTCTCATTTAACCACCTGATTCCATTCTGCTACTGTATGCAACACTCACCTTTCACAATCCAAGCAATTCCCCATGAACAAAATTAAGTCCTGCCCAACAGTTGTACTAGTTTAATTTGTTCTCTGTGTCACTCTGTGTCACACTGGCTTTAAATTGTGTTGCTAGTATCTGAATGAATATTTGTAATCTTTATATAAATGCCATTCTTTGCTGCATTGATTGCTAAGATGGCTAATACTGCCTGGACAATTGGCAAATTATAATAAAGTGCTGTTTAGTTGAGGACTGCAGTCAGAAAGGATGTAATTATGGCAGCCCATTAAGTTCAGAGGTTATATTTTATTTGTCAGGTTTGTGTTCTATGCAACAACGTTATTCCAGAGAAAGCTGTAATTATAGCTCTAGTGTAGATATACCCATGAGTTCAGAAATGTATATTAGCATGCAAAACTGGTGGAACTGCAAACAATATTTGATCATCATTACATTTAGAGGTTTTTATAGTGTAATGATTTTTGTGTGTTATATGACATGCTTACATCAATAGTAAATTTCTACTTTGGCGTATTTCCTGTTGTAACAGGATTTTACCTTTGGCTTTAGAGTTATTTGCTACTGCTAGTTGTATGTAGATGATAACGAGGGTTACATTATTAGACAGTAATTCCTATATGTCCTTGGATATAAGATGGTTAGATCCATTTTCCCAGAGAAGAAGTATTATACATTTTAAATTTATATATCTGTTATATCTGTTAATTTATATATCTAAATTTATAAAATCAAGAAAATTCAGTTATTGAGCAATTACTATTAACACTACAGTTAACATTATATTACCTTTGTAATTTGAGCTGTTGGGTCTGATTTTGATGGAGATGTCAATTTATGGTTAAGTCATGTTTATAAATGGAAAGAAGAAAATCCCACTGCTTTATTGCTTATGTGGGTTTTGGGGACGCTGGAGTGTAATCCCAAGTAACATGCAATTTTATGGTTCAAACAGGAGACGGCGATAGAGAGGTAAAAGTTACAGGCTTTGACTTTAAAAGACCTGGAGTCTTAGGAGGAGGTTTTAGGATTACATTTTTTATACCAACTGACCTAAAAGTTTAATGAATTTCAATCGATTTCATCATTGAGTCGCTATCAAAGTAGTTTTCATGAAGCATGTTTCAAAATAGTTACATATGAGAGTCATTTCACTTAGGATTGCCTTAAAAGGTGGCTGTGTACTGTATACAACAAAGTGCCCACTAGGGCTCGAAATCGAGTCTTTGTGTGCCATTAGGGGAAAAAAATAACACAAAAATGTTATGTATAGAGAAACATTCAATTTACCCCATGAGCACTTTCACATGCATAATTGTAATTATTTTACTCAAGAAACAATATAAAAATTGTTCTGTTATTATTATAACATGTTCAAATATTTTCCAGTTTATGTACCATATAAACTTAGTTTATGTATTTTACTGTATACAGTTTATGTAGCGTATATATTTAGTTTATATACTCTACTGTGTATAATTTATGTTACATGTATGTTTAATTTACATATTCTACTGTGTATAGTTTATGTACCATATATATTTAGTTTATGTATTCATTGTATCCTACAAGTACGACTCTCTGGAGCACAAACTTCCTGTGCTGATGTGGATGTATTAAGAGACTGGGGGAAGGAGATGGCACTCGGTCACCTGCTATTAACATGACTCAGAGAGGCTCAGGCATGCCACAGCCCACTCTGTTTGTTCTGGTAGAGATCATAAACCTGTCAGTACCTCTCCACAATCTACCTCCCAATAAAACCAATTTATGGCTATATCCCCTCCGCTCTCCACTCCATCCATTGTTACTCTAATGATGGCAACACCTGTAATTCACATCTATATAGCTGCAGTATTTAACACTGCAACATCTAATGCGTTTGAACATTTGCATTGTGTACAATATTCTACAAGGCTTATAAAGCCTGTATGGGCTGGCCATTGTCTTCTCTTCTGTTGTACTGAAGGCCAATGTGATTTCCAGGCAGTAAATTTAGCTCCTATAACAACACACAGCACCGACTGATTCAGCACAAATAAAGGGAAATGAAAATGCATAGATATCTGTGCACTTTCAATGCACAGCCCCATCTGTCTCCAGGTGTGCTTTTCTGTTGATCTGTGTTTTTCAGTCTTAATTCTTCCTGGAGTGTATTATGCCTTTTCATGTTAATGTAAAAGGGCTCAGGATATATTACATAGGGCAGTAGATCTATTAAAAAAACAGTGAGCTGCCTCTGTGCCTACTGCCTACATAGCATGCTTACCGGGATGAAACCTTATATGGTTGAGCCAAACTATGTGATCTGTTTTGGAATGCTCTATGTAGGCAGCAACTCGGCCTTAATTATTATCAATTAAGTCTAAAATAAGCATGTTGTTAAGCTGACAATTTCCATTCTAAGTTTAGTATAAGAATACATACAGTACGCACATATTTAAAGTCATTAGATAATTAGTTTGGAACTGTATTAATACCAATTCGTATGGTTAAATGTAGCATATTTCTCTTTGCTTTGTAATGAAAACAAATCAGAACACAAGCACATTCATAGAACATAGTTCACTGACTGACACTGATACATTGATTTTTTGAGGGGTTTACATTATTGTGAGAAAAATGAAAAGGGGAACAGTATGAAATACAGTAAAGTGAAGAAATACATATTGCACTAAGGTCTAAGACAGTTTACATTTGAATGAATATAATTGTGTGTATGTGTAAACTGTCTGCCAAATTTACTAAAGAAATGTCTTTATTACTGCAATTCTCACACACAAACTTTATCTCTCTTTGCCATTGTCTGTCTCTTTTTAAATTGCCCAAAGCTGCTAAATAGCATGCAGGGCTATACTAGTGTGAAAGCATCAGCTCAGGTCAGGTGTGTGTGTGTGCATGTGAATAAATAGCTGACTCTGTACTACTGGAGGCAAAATGAGATTATGGGGTTTCCAATAAACCTTGCAACAAGGTTAGACTCACAGCATTCAATAGGACTTACTGATATATTATATTTTATTATATAAAGGTACATACATTTTGGATGTGTATAGCTTATACATTGTGTGTGGGCCTACATTTACCTTGGAGTGTTTGTGGATGTAAATGAGGGTGTAGTTCTTCCTGGGGATGTTTGTTTAAAGTGTGTATTGGGGCAGGAAGCTAAATAGGGGTGGATTGAGGGTTGTGTATGATGATTATATACAGAAATATCTATATTTGTCTTGACATTTTATAGAAACTACACAACATAATGCACTTTCAATGCACAGGCTAATAGTTAATTCACTGTTTTTTTAAAGAAATAGCTCTGCATTATTAATGCATTATGTAATGAAATGCAGTGTCCATATGGATTTGTGGCACGTTGGTACGTACATAGTTTGCCAACGGAGTGGTTTATGACTGGCTTTATGTAGAGTGCTGCTGTCTGTTAATATGCCAGGGCAGTGGTTTGAACATGATCTGAGCAGAAATAGGATCCAGTGGAGGGAGCAGGGCACAGGTGATGTGTGAGCATCTGGGAAGACTGAATATCGACCTGTCAGCTGCTTCCTGGATGAGCTGCAGAGGTTCGATTACATATGTTGGGAGTCTGGCCAGGATTGAGTTACAGTGATCTAGATTGAGTCTGAACCAGGTTTTGGGAAGCTTCTTTTCTAAAAGTGGTCTGACTTGGTGAACATTCTATTATGTTATTATTCACTCACCCAGTCATTGCAAAGCTGCGTTTTTTCTTCTGTTACACGAAAGGAAAAATGTTACTGGTTGCTCTTCTCTATGCAGCTGCAATCAATGACGGCTTTTAAGCTTTTTAAAGGACACAAATTAACCATAAAAATATCATAAAAGTGGTCTTTACAACTCGGTGTTCCAAATGCTTTGTTGTAATCTAATGAGAAAGCTACCTGCAGTCTTCAGAACCTTATATGAGGGGGAGAAAATAAAGATTACATTTTCATATTAATACATTTCCTGAAATTCTTTCACTATCCCCTTCTATAGTTTGAAAAGGTACAGGTACCCCCAACAGGAACAGACCCCAACGTTTCATCATTGGTTGAACCAACCAGGATGTGAAAACAGGGCAATGTTTTAACAGTGCCACAGAGTTTAAACTTTTCAGGGAAAGGCTTAAGGAATAAGAAATATTCCATAAAAATACACAGTTCGGCTGTGGTGCTTGATTAAGCATTTATTGAGACTTATGCTTGAAGCTAAATCTACTGAGTCGACTCCTTGCTACCTTCAAACACACAAACACACACACACAGTCTCCATTCGAGGAATTGTGTTGATTTAACACACCACCTCAATAAACCTAAGTCCCATGTGTTTTTGAGGGCCTAAAGCTCTACAAACACCATTAACACTAAGCAAACCCATATGAAAAATATCATCCTCTGTAACAGACACTTCAGTCAATAGCTTCGGGTCTGCGGAGACCAGGAACTCATTTTAGCTCAAAGAGACTCAGCCGTTTGCATCAATAGTCATTTTCTTAATAAATAATGAAATGATTGTTGATATAAAGACTTTTCTTGTAGGCCTATAATCTCCATCACCTGGATTCTGTCTTTCTCTTGGCCTTTCTTATGCATAAAACACCTTTGTTGATCTGGGATCCGAAACCTGTGCTGTCAGATGCTGTTGGTTTAACCTCCGTTGATGGAACACCATTGGCCCCTGTGGTGCTGAATTTCTTTATTAACTCAGTTCTTCAGTCTCCTCTCTCTCCAGCCTACTTTCTGTATTCAGTATAGAGCCATTTTAAATGAAAGAACGTATAGAGAGGAAGTCTGCTACTTGAAATCTGCCATCTCACCTGAATTCTGTCATGTGACCAATCACCTGAATTCTGTCATGTGACCAATCACAGGCTAAAGGAAAATTATCATGACACAGCTGATTGCTTGACTGTATTACAAGAACACGCACACTAGCTTTTCAGTCAAGTCAATTTCAAGTCAATGTTTATGCTTTATAAACCCTTCCCAAAAAATGAATAATGTTCTATACTACGATGAAATGTTAGCAATACGTGTTGCTTGTATTTCATCATAATACATAGCTAATGAACAGCTGTCATTGGAGAATTTTTTTTTGCACCAGATGGTGGAGTTGTCTCTTAGAAGATGCTCATAGGGTCATGCTAGCTAGACAAAGCTTGACTCCTCAGTGTGAACTAATATCAGATGTCAAACCACTTTTTTATTCTTGTGATAACCGTGAATAGCGCCTGTAACCATAGAGATAGTGACGCAAGTAAGTTATAGATGGTGTCTTACGTAACACCAGAAAAAGCCCAACAGCCCATAAAACAGCCCAACTGAGGCGTGAGATCATCTGTTAATTCCTAATTAATTAAGAGCAACTTCTAAGCTTATATCTCTGTCTCAGTGAGTCATTGGAACCCAGTGCAAAATGTGCAGTGCAAAATGTCTATTGCACTGTATAATGTGGGTGCGAGTCCTAAAAAGAGAGTCAGTTCGCTTATAAAATACACTTCTGGAAAAGAATGCATATTGGTCAATATACTGAAGTTTATTCACCATGTACTTTGGCAGCCATCAATATAAGGTAGCGTGTGTCATATTTTGGTTCATGTTGCTGCACACGGACATGATGCAGTGTGATGGCTATTTAGTAAGGAGACACAAGGTGACTGTTTATGATAGCATCAAAATGACATGATCATAACCTGACAGCACATCAGCAATCAATCATGCACTGATGGTGGTACCGCACACTCGCACACACACGCACACACACCCAAGCGCACACAAAGATGGATGAACAGGCACACTCACCTTTCCCCTTTGATATCATTCACTTTCCATTTGCAGTTCCTGGCGCTCTGCTGATCACGTGCCACACTCACTTCACTTTTCACCAACTGTGAAAAGCCTTTATCGTTCCAACATTTCAGCTCACGGACCCCTGAAACTAACACTCATATAAACACACACGCACAACAGATTGAATTAGATTTGTTTTAGCTTAGAGTTGAACTAAACTCTCAGTAGTCCTTCAGGACCAGAGTTGACCACCTCTGGTCTCATGTCTTATTGATACTTTGGTGTCAAACCTGTGCCATAGCCTCACTTCCATTGTCCCCAAAAATTCAACCATGTGTCATGTACACAGAAACTACAACAGCTGTTGCTGGTTCGCTTTGTGACCACAGATTCTTCTAGAAACCAGAAATGCTTCTGGTTGAATTTGAACCTGCAGATTCATTCTTCATCTCACAAACACGGCGATCGTCTCCTGCAGGATCCAGTTACAATATTTATATCTTTTTGAATCATGACACTTGTATCATAATCTGTTTCCTATCGATGCCGATACCCAGCCATATTCCCCAAGATGATAAACTTGCTCATTGAACACTATCGTAGCTTCCCAGATGCTTGTAATATGTTCTTGGTAACAGGACATCTGCAGTTTATTAATAGGTCTCACAGCAAACACTCATACAGTGACTGTTCAGCTAATAACAGAGAAGCACATAGATGGTGAGAAGCACATTGACATTGATGGTGGGATGAAAGGAAAGGAGCAGTAAAGATCGAAAGTCATGATGGATATATTCCTCTCATTAAAGGAAAATAAAGTGTGTGCGAGTGAGACTGAGAAATAGAGAGATGGAATTGTGACAGGGGACATGGACAGAGGACGTCACCCTAGGTACATCAAACCCAGCAATGACAGCTGGAGATGGATGATAACA
>JAZGTJ010007847.1:9431-22068 GCA_036877575.1 Botia almorhae | reverse complement strand
TTCGTGTGCCGCCCCCCACGTGTCATGAAAAAATGCCCCATTCACCCATGCCTAAAACCGCCCCTGATTTCAAACACCAAAAAGTTAATTCATGCATTTATGACATCATTACTTGATTATTACAATGTCTTACTAGGTGTTAATTTTTAAATCAACATAAAATTATAAATCAGTATTATACACTTTGTTATAAAACCAAACAAACTTAAAAAGTGAATTGCAGCATTAATGTGACAGAGAAGAATTCGACCTATTTCTTCTCCGTCTGTACATCATTGGAGAAATGGTTGGCTTGCTCACTGAGAGACTGCTGACATTTAACTTTGCTTAGCATTTTGTAAATTGTTAATACTGCTTTTATAATTATTGAAGTACAGTCATAAAGACTCCACTTTTTTGTTATTTCTTTTCCCTACCATTCTCTTTCATTATGAAATGTTCACATATTTTATCGTACATTCCGTAAACAAGTGCCGTCTAATTGTTCCCCCACAACCAGGTACCCGATTGCTCTCTAAGATATCCACCTATTCTGTTCCTTCCTAGTGGAATGAACTCCCAGCCTCCATCCGATCTGCTGAGACCAGTCACAACCTTCAAGAAACAACTGAAAACACACCTGTTTCAGACACCTGACTATTCCCTAATGCTCTGTTAGCTCTGAAAAACATTCTACTGTTTATTCTGTCTCTACCATCAGAATGCAATTTCCACTTGTAAATGTAGCTTTGTAGTTGTGGCTTGTTGGTTCTTATGGCAAAATGTTTAATTCCTCTTTGTAAGTCGCTTTGAATAAAACTGCCTGCTAAACGAATACATGTAAATGTATGGTATTATTACGAATCTCTTGAACTGCTGTCCTATAAAATGTTATCTTCTTTTTAAGCCATGTAAGCTGGAACGGCATATCTTGCTTAATATGATACCTGTCATCTATCATGTTAATTGACTAAATGTCGCATAGTCTCAGAAGTATATACTGTTTAAGTAGACAGTCTGAATACATTACCCTCTTAAAGACCACTGAGAGAGGTACACGCCTTTACACACAATGACAGATATTTCTAATGAACGTCCATTTATTCAAATGGTCCAAATATGTTGTAGTTCAGTTCAGTTCAGTCAACTTTATATTTATTCATACTCAGTTCTGTAAACTTTATATTAAACAATTATAATCTTAGTATTACTTATTAGTTTTACTAATATACCTCTTATAATGAACAATATTATGTTGCAGTAATACCATATTCTGTATTCTGTGTTGTACATGTTTGATCATTTTTCTCTTTTCTCTGTTTTTATTTTCATTATATATAAAGCTGCTTTAAAACAATGCAACATTGTAAAAAGTGCTATATAAATAAAATTGAATTAAATCTGTTGGTGTTTTCCCTGGGAATCAAAACCCATGACCTTAGCATAATGATATAATCAAAACTTTAATATAACTGCAACAATCAAAACATAGAAAAATAAACTTATATTGCATACAAACACAAATGCAATAAAAATGTATATAGCCCATATATGTTAAAATAAATTAAATGCATTTAACAAGTGAAGAAAAAAACACCAGTAAAATTAAAAGGGGCGATATATGTTTAAAGCTAACTAATATCTATAAGTAATTTCTGGTAGTAAAATTATTACGATTATATAAGTATTCATGTATTAAAATGAAACTAAGAGAGAGGAAGAGAAGGATGAGAAGAACTGGGACAAAGACAAAACAGGAGGTTGGGAAAAAAAATTCTGACTCTAGTATGATACCAAATTAAACAAAATAAAGCTATAAGAGTGCATTTGTATTACATTAGTATATTTGCCACATTTTAAAATGGTTGTGAAATAAATGTTGACATTGACATCAATGGCTTTGCTATCTAAATGATGTTGAAAGACTTTTTTTTTGCTGTATTTAAAAGCCTTTCTGCATATTTTACACATCCAAATAAAAATACATGTCTTTGTTGGTGTTGCTGTAGCACAATTGATAGAAAAAACATGAATGCACTGTATGTCACTTTGGATCTGCCAAAAGTATCTGCCAAATGCATACATTTAAAGGCAAAACATTTAATTAACATCTACTATATGTATGTTTATTTCTGTTTAGTTTATTCACATGTTTAACTTTAAGTCTGTTTGAATTCAGATTTGTTATACATGCTTCAATAATTATTAAGTCATTAATTATGTAGTTTAAATTAAAAATAATATAAAAGTATTATATAACAATTTAAATCTGTTATGCATGTGATAAAAGTTGCAATTAGGGATTTTATTTTTTCAGGGTATGTATCATTAAATTTCAAAACAAAACATTCTTCTTAATGTGCCAGCCTACCAGAATAACGTTTAATCTTTGATGTAAGTGTGTTGAAACACACGCACACACAATTTTTAACTAAAGCAAACCTCCCAAACTTATAAGATCAATCAATTACATGTAACATTGTCTGCTAGACAATAAGTCTAACAAACAGCTTCAGCTTCATAATATTCCCCTATTTCTTTTGCCCAAAATGTTTTACTGATCTTAGTAATCAAATGATTAGCTGTTTTGAAGCACATTTTACCAGCAATTACAATCTGAAAGGGCTGGGGTAAAAAGATTGTCTAGATTGGGGACATGAGGACTGAGGACCTCAGCCAACTGAGGGCAACGCTAGACTCAGCTCTCCCACGATGGGCCTGTTTTCCTGACTTTAGCAGCTGCCCTGGAGGTCTGACTGGGCAAATCACCCCCTCCCTCTTTCAGGGAGAGTCACGGGGAAGGACGAAGGGTGAACACTGTAATGATAAAGGCTCTCCACTGTTCACAAAATAATTAGGTTTATTTAGTTTATTTCAGTCAGTTCTCATCCCTGTTGCAGTCCTAGGTATGAGCTGATGAGTTGAATCAGGTGTGTTAGATGAGGGGGAGTCTGCTTTAAATTAATCAAACAATAAAAGGAATTATTAAGTGATTGTTCAGTTGTCAGTTATGCTAATAGAGGCATAAACACAGGGCACTTGGAGGTTCTCCTTGGACTAAACACAAGTACACTAATAACCAAAATTGTATAGCTTGAATGTACTCTAAGACAAATATGTAACTTCAGTGTACACATATACTGTGTGGTCTTGATTTTTGTCTCATTAGAACCTGTAGTTCTAGTAAAAAGGTACAGACCTGATGTTCAGTGATTCTGAAATAATTCATATTATTGAGAGTCCAGTGACGTCTTTTGGTACAGATCTCTTTGGTACAGGATGAGGGAAACAAAGTTCTTATGAATAATTCAGACATTTTGTGAACTTTACTCCATTACTTTCCACTACAGATAAAAGATGTACTTGACACTATCCATTCATCCATTCATTTCCATACATCAATCATGAATCAATGCAAAAATTCTTGATGGATCTGTCATCGGCTAAACAAATTTCACTGGCAGTTGGAATTTTATAACTTGGCCATGTCTGCGATACATACATGGCCAAGTTATGATTTTTACTGTCTGACTTGTACTCATCACAAACCACTAAATAACTAAAGGAAACAAAAATTTGTCTCCTTGGAAATGGCAATGTATTTTCTCATTTGTCTTTCATTGTGTCTAATAATGTGTTCGTATTTGAATTGCCACCTCAAGGAATGATTTTAGTCATGCATCTACATATTACCACTGAGCATAAATAAAAACAACAGAATCTAGCAATAAGCTAAATCTGAACATTGAAAATTAGGGTAAACAATAATTTTGTATGAAGACAAGTTAAAATTGAATCTAACTGACAGATAAGCCTCCCAAAATGTATTTAGGCTGCAAGGTAGTTGTCTTAGACAATCTAAGTTAGAAAAATTAGTCAAAATGAATTAACAGAGAAAAATAAAAACAAAATCACTTTTTTAGCTAAACAGCAATGAACATCAAATGGAGACACTTGCGGAAATTTGCTCTTCAGTTTTTTCTCCTGATAAAAACCCTATTAGGCTGTTTCCAATAGAGCTTCTGAAGATATCTCAACAATGTTTCAAACAGTGCTCAGATTAGCGATCAAAAATCATAGATCCCAATATAAACATTTCTTACATTTAGGCATTTGGCAGACGCTTTTATCCAAAGCGACTTACATTGCATTACACTACACTACACATTGATCACTATAGTATACATTGAGTATGTGCAATCCCTGGGATCGAACCCATGACCTTGGCGTTGTTAACGCCATGCTCTACCTACTGAGCTACAGGAAAGCTTCTTAACACAATAAAAATCAAACGATCAAATTAATGAACTCTGCTAAACCTTTAGTTTAATAGCAGCACAGACTGAAGTGGCACGGTGTGGTGCATTAAGGTCTGGACAAATCTTCTGTCAGGTGGGCAGCAGTTCTTTTAAAAAAGGGCCCGACTCTACAGATAGCCTGACTTCCCCTACCACAATTCCTCTCCAAGCAGCGCAAAGTCAACCTCCCTCCCTTAACTTTCATTAAAATTGTTAACATGCAATAGAGCAAGACCCCCCCAAACACACACATGCAATGCAGAAATACTGACGTTGAAGTATTATGACCCTTTTAAACTTCATGCATTGATATATCCACTATCAGATTATATTTCCAAGCACACTTAGTAGTACCCCTTATTTTTGTCATATTTCTTTCAGCGTTTCATTTCTTGTTGGCCCCCAGGAAATCCAGCACTATCAAGCCTCAGCTTTGCAACGCTCAAAATATTTTGTGTAATTGTGTAATAGCTTTTGTGTTACTCTGCTGGTGGTATCAGGAGGAGTTGTCAGCCCAAAACCTCTGATTAATTAAAAAGAGTAGGGGGGCTGTCTTTATATCCACACATTGTGGGCAGATTGCCGGGACCCTAAGGGCAACCCAGTGCTCCCTTCAGATCACTCCTCTACTCTGTAATGCTGATGCAGGGGAGAAACCTTGACTAAACATTTATAGACGTGTCTATATCAAATGTAATTCACTTTAATTATTTCAGTTTTGTTCCGCTGACTATTTCTAATGTCTCTCTTTTAATATTTTAATATCAGTACTTTTAGAAACTGTCATGCAATTCCTTTTGAAGTCATTAAAACATTTTTAAAATGTTGGTTGTGTTGTAATTTAAGAAAGTATGGCCTGATAAAGCATTTAAAGTTATTAGTGCATTAATTAACCTGATTATTTACAAAAAGGCAAGACATTTGACAGCATATTCTAAAAATCCATTGTTTGGTCATTTATTTTATTTCTGCAATTATAAACAAGGAAAGCCTTAGAGTAAACCAAACTATAAATACTATAAAAGTAGTATACTTTATATAATATAAAACATCACAGAATTCATTAAATCCACTGATTCCACCAAACATGATGTCACTTCTTGAATGATGATGTTTATGAACAAACTGATACTAGTTAACTAAAGAGACATATTAAGAGACATTAAATCAATATTATATTTAATATATAAAGAATTTTGTTTTGAACTTGAAAAAAGGCAACAGATGAAGAAAGACCCTGAAAACTCCTTAAATTATATACAGCTTTTCAAGTTAATGCCTTGTATCTGATGAAAAGAAAACATGGCAAAATCAGCCAGGACTCATACACCGTATGTATTATTTAAAAGTCACCCAACCAAAAGTTACCAAACTAACTACCATGTTCCAACTTTTTAAACTGTTTAACATATTATTTATTAGTAATAATGGGGACATAAAAAGACTATTTGTAATAATGAGCCACCAGTAATATTATATCACTTTTGTTAGTAATAAATATCTCACCTTTATATACTCTCCTATCTTTCAGATGTCACTATAAACACTCATAGTCTTGCTGTTATCTCCATCATTATTCTGTTTCAGGTTCCCTGGTTATATTTTCTCTCTGCCTTTTAAGTGACTTTTGCCTCTCAGTCTAGTCTAATGTGTGCAGGGACAATAGAAAGTGCTTGCAAACTCAGGATCTAAGTCACAATAGCTGCTGTACAGGGCTCTTAAGATGATAGCAAGATGATAGCAAGATGGTGGCTGACTGCTGCCATCTAACTGCTGAATGATGCATTACAGGTTCTGCAAACTTAGAGACTCGATCATTAAATCAAATCAGTCCTTAGTTTGTGATTGCTGAATGTCAGTGCAATGACACACAAATGAAACAAAATAAATATTAAGTAAAATATTATATCAAAAGATAATTTCTTTCACAATAAATGAATCATTTTTATCTGTTTTTCTTTTATTCCAAATAACCCCTGACTGTGTTAACTCTTTAAAGGAGTTTGTAAAGGTGTTGTCTATTGTTCATATTTAGGGTTAAGGATTTGATTTTCTATGATAAATTGACTCCCGTGGCCTGTTGAGGAGAGATGTGCTATGGCATTTCTAATCGGACAGATGATTTTGGCCTGGCAGTGGCATATCTTGTCAGGAGTAAGCACAGAGAACCCAGATGCGAAGAAACGGGAGTTTATTAACAGACAATGGAGAAAACAACAGTGAAGCTATGGCACACGGCACTCGGGTCTCCTCAGCCGCAGCAGGAAAGCAGGTACCAGGGCCCTGGTGCGGAGGCGGCACAGATGGACGAGAGCGCAGCCGGCGAGCGTGGGCGAGGGGAGCCCCAGCGAAGAGCGAGACGGAGGGAGGTAGGACCGTTGGGGCAGGAGGGCGGAGGCAGTTGGTCCGGAGGCAGACGGGAGAGCGGGATGGCTGGACAGCGGCTGGTCCCAGGACAGAAAACACAGAGTGGGAACCCTGCACCTAACTAACGTCAGCCCAGGCGAAACACACAGAACCCAAGGCGGGAGGGGTGATGCGGACACCGGAGCACATGGCGGACTGTCAAGCCCGTGCGCTCCGACAAAAAAACAATACAAACCCGGTGGATCAGTCCGAGATCCTAACATATCTAATGTTCACAAAATGATAAATACTTGGGGTAGACTCATTTTTCTTAGGCTAGTAGTAACCCAGTAGAAAACCCAACTCCTAGAAATGCTTGACAGGCAATGCATCAAAGCTGAGCACGAATAACAATCAGAGCACAGGTAAACCAATCAGCTTTGTACTAAATAGGCAGCATTAATTAGTGGATGGCTTTTCATCCAAATGAACAAAATGAATCAAGGTGCTTCTCACAGCGCATTATAAACAATTTGCAGTTTGTTGTACTCAAATGAATCCCAAACCAGCTCTATCTTTAGACTTTCAACAAACCAAAACTATTTTTCCTGTGCTGCAGGTACAGCATAAGTTTGCTTATATCGTGCCAAGTATAGTAGTCATATGATTGCATTATAAATTCTTTATGTATACTTAAATTTGTAACAATATTCAAAACCTGAAACTGGCGAAAATGGTGTGGGTGGCATGGTTTTCAGAATTTTCTTTTTTTACAGGCATTACCACTTGCCAATTTGCTAAGTAATAACAATGTTTTACCTGACAACACTATCTAAGAATAATACTGTTAAAATGATTACAATTAAAAAGTTATATATTGGGGCAAACTGGAAATAATCGTAATATACTTATATATACTGTATATATACAATGCCTTGCAAAAGTATTCATACCCCTTGAACTTTTTCACATTTTGTCACCTTACAACCACTAATTTAAATGTATTTTATTGAGATTTTATGTGATAGACCCGCACAACGTAGCACATAATTGTAAAGTGGAACGAAAATGATATACAGTTTTCAAAATTTCAAGCAAATAAAGAAAAGTGTGGGGTGCATTTGTATTTAGCCCCCTGTACTCTGATACCCCTAAATAAAATCCAGTGCAATCAATTGCCTTCAGAAGTCACCTAATTAGTTAATAGAATCCACCTGTGTGTAATTTAGTCTTAGCATAAATACACCTGTTCTGTGAAGGCCTCAGTGGTTTGTTAGAGAACACTAGTGAACAAACAGCATCATGAAGACCAAAAAACTTACCATACAGGTCAGGGATAAAGTTGTGGAGAAGTTTAAAGCAGGGTTAGGTTATAAAAAAATATCCAAAGCTTTAAACATCTCAAGGAGCACTGTTCAATCCATCATCCAAAAATGGAACAAGTATGCCACAACTGCAAACCTAACGAGACATGGCCAAGAGGCCTATGGTCACTCTGGAGGAGCTGCAGAAATCCACAGCTCAGGTGGGAGAATGTGTCCACAGGACAACTATAAGTCATGTACTTCACTGGCCTTTATGGAAGAGTGGCAAAAAGAAAGCCATTGTTGAAAGAAAGACATAAGAAGTATTGTTTGCAGTTTGCCACAAGCCATGTAGGGGACACAGCAAACATGTGGAAGAAGGTGCTCTGGTCAGATGAGATCAAAGTTGAACTTTTTGGCCTACATGCAAAGCGTTATGTGTGTCAGAAAAGTAACACTGCTCATCACCCTGAACACCACCATTCTATTCAATTTTGTTTTTATAGTGTTTTTTACAATGTTACATTGCTTCAAAGCAGCTTTACAAAGAGAAACAAAGAATAATAATAAAAACACAGAACAAACATCGGACATGTTAATGGTATTATTGCAAATAGTATATGTGGGATGTAAAAGACTAATTTGGGTATACAAGGTTCATAGTATGTTTACAAATAAAGGGTTGACTGAACCGATAAAACCACAAAATTGTTGAGCAAGATATGCGTTCCAGCTTACATAGGGATGGCATATAATAGACAACATCTTATGGGACAGGGGTATATAAGTATTTGCAAAAGTACCACGAACTACATAACATGCAAAAGTACTATACATAAATACACAAATAAAATATTAGACATTTACAATTTGCAAAGCCCTAGGCTAAGTTAGACGTCAGCAGTCTCCCAGCAAGCAAGCTAACAGGGCGACAGTGGCAAAGAACCAAAACTCCAATGATGTATAGATGGAGAAAAAACCTTGGGAGAAGCCAGGCTTGACCAGGGGGGCCAGTTCTCCTCTGGCACGTTAAGGCTGCAATTTAAATTTCCTTTAATGTCGGGCGCTTTGGCTCCGGTAAGCATTTGACTATGGTAGCTGGTGCCTCTATTTTCACGTTCTGTACAATAGAATCTCCGATAACTAGGGCACTTTCAACAGGTGTCTCAGTGGATGCGTCCCTGAGTGGGGAGAACCTGTTTGAAACTGTGATCGGAACGAAAGAGCGGCGATTTGTCCTGCGGCTATGCCGTCTCACAGTCACAGTTTCCCTGCTGTGGGGGATCTGTGACCAGAACCAAACAATGTATGGACCTAGGCGCATCCAGAGTCTGGTCTAAAGCCCTATCCCTCTTACTATCCTCAAATAAGGCTTGGATGTGTGTCTCTAATTCTGAAAACTTCTCTGTCAGCCTAACTATTTCCCTACATTTATCACATGTAAAACCCTTATCACTGACAGAGAAGGTTACACTAAACATGTGGCAAATAGTGTTTGTTACAATGTTACAATAACAGGGGAAGATGCCATGACATTGATAAACTCAGGCAGATGAAAACCACAGGAGATGAAGACAATATAGACAGTAAACACAGTAAACACAGAAAACAGCTGACTGGCGGTGCTAACCGAACTGAGTTGTCTGTAATGAATAACAATCAAAAGCTAGCGGTATCTAGTTAATTCAATACGATGTAAGCAATACACAAACAAGTTACGTTAATAACTTAGACACCAAAAGGAATGAGTTAAGAAAATAGTGAGAAAAGAGAGTCAGAGCAAGGCTAACAGAGGCAAAAACACAAACCACTTGCAGCAAGTCGGACAGGAACCGGATCCAATCGAATTTCGATAAATATCGATACTGAAAACTATGAAATGGTACCAATACTCATTTCCCAAAGTATCGATACGCTGATAGCAGTCTAGCTTCTCTCCAAAAGCAAGTTGACACACAGCACACGTGACCGCAGCCCCACTGTGAAACATGGTGGTGGCAGCATCATGCTGTGGGGATGCTTTTCTTCAGCAGGGACAGGGAAGCTGGTCAGAGTTGATGAGAAGATGGATGGAGCTAAATACAGGGCAATCCTAGAAGAAAACCTGTTGGAGACTGCAAAAGACTTGAGACTGGGAAGGAGATTCACCTTCCAGCAAGACAATGATCTTAAACATACAGTCAGAGCTACAATGGAATGGTTTGGATCAAAGAGTATTCATGTGTTAGAAAGGCCCAAAAATTGCTGTTCACAGATGCTCCCCATCCAATATGGCTGAGCTTGAGCTATTTTGCAAAGAACGTGCAAAAATTTCAGTCTCTAGATGTGTAAAGCTGGTAGAGACATACCCCAAAAAGACTTGCAGCTGTAATTGCAGCAAAAGGTGGCCGTACAAAGTATTAATGCAGGGGGCTGAATACAAATGCACACTACACTTTTCAGAATTTTATTTGCTTAAATTTTGAAAACCATGTATCATTTTTATTCCACTTCACAATTATGTGCTACTTTGTGTTGGTCTAGTACATAAAATCTCAATAAAAAACATGTACATTTGTGGTTGTAATGTGACAAAATGTGGAAAACTGCAAGGGGTATGAATACTTTTGCAAGACACTGTATACACACACACACACACACACACACTCACACACACACATATATATATATATATATATATATATATATACAGGGGTTGGACAATGAAACTGAAACACTGGCCACCAGTAAGAGCAGAGTGTGAAGGTGTGGAACTCTGCATTTTGAAAGGGTTACCATCAAACTTCTCCAGGAAAGCGAGTCAGGGACTAACGAGAGAAGAAATGGCGGGTGGCACGTGGCTGGGCACTTGAGGGGTTGCCACTGCTGTTTCGGGAGGTACAAGACAATCTCCCTGTAGGGCTTTCACTAACTCTACAGACAGCTCGGTTAATAACTGCAGGATGGCTGCTGGATCGTTGTTTGGCAGTCTTATTAATCGTGGTCAGTCAGGCAGTAATCGGTAACCGGCAAACAGAGCTGAGTAGACAAGACAAGGCAATAATGAATAAACAGGCAACGGTCAGGGCAGGCAAATTCACAAAACATACACAGTACAGGGATCAGGGCAGGCAGCAAACAGGCATAAACAATAAACAGTCCAGGAACAAAAACACAGTACAAACCAGAATAGGTTATAAACCCTCAGAAATAATAGCCAGGGCAAATCAAGACTTTGCACTGAACAAAAGAGAATCTACAGAATTTAAATGGTGTGCTGTAACAAGACACAGGTGATGAGGTGGAAGTGATCAGACCCAGATATGAGGGATTCTGGGATTTGGAGTCCATGACAATACAAATGAAAATCTAAATATGTAGTTAGAAATCCTGAATATATAAATGTAAATTCGAATATTTAGTTATGAATCCTGAATATATAATTCGATGTCAGGAATCTGGGTCAGGAAACAGGCAGAGATTCAATTGCAGACACTTCCCTTTAAAAGGAACTTTAGCAGTCGGCTCCTGTTCGACTGCTATCTTCAGAGTAGTGTTAGAGTTGTACCTTCACTATAGGAGGTCCTTTACCCCCATGAGAGCTTTGCCTTTTTAAGGCAAGGCGTGGGTCGAGCAAAGAACAGGTCCTCATGCTAGGAGATCACTCTTGCTTCCCCAGAGCTCCAGTAAGGGCCAGTAGTTGCAGGCAGCAGTGGCTAGTTAACTGCTGGCTCCCCTTGAAAGCCAATCTCAGCTGGCCCAGTGATGTGTGGTGTTAGCATGCCGACACTGGCATGAGAGACTGAGGTTTGACACCTTGCTTTGTGCACTGGTGAGCAGTCATGTTGGAACAGAAAGAGGCCATCCCCAAACTGTTCCCAAAAAGGCCATCCCCAAACGTGCTCACAAAAAGTTGTGAGCATGGATCCAAAATCCATGAAGCATTCAGAGTTCCTTTCACTTGACCTAAGGGGTTAAGCCCATCTCCTGAAAAACAACTCCACACCATAATTCTCCCTCCACCAAACTTCACAGTTGGCACAATGCAGTCAGACAAGTACCGTTCTCCTGGCAACCGCCAAACCCAGACTTGTCCATCAGATTGCCCGATGGAAAAGCATGATTCGTCACTCCAGAGAACGTGTCTCCGCTGCTTTAGAGTCCAGTGGCGGCATGCTTTACACTACTGCATCCAACGTTTTGCATTGCACTTCATGATGTATGTTCTTGAGCTAATTCAAAGGCCACATGAACTTTGGAGGTCTGTACAATTGACTCTGGAGAAAGTTGGCGACCTCTGCGCACTATGCGCCTCAGCATTCACTGACCCCGCTGTTATTTTACACTTCGTTACTGAGTTGCTGTCATTCCCAAACGCTTCCACTTTGTTATACCACTGACAGTTGACTGTTAAATATTTAGTAGTGAGGAAATTTCACGACTGGACTTGTTGCACAGGTGGTATCCTATCCCAGTACCACGCTAGAATTCACTGAGTTCCTGAGAGCAGCCCATTCTTTCACAAAGGTTTGTAGAAGCAGTCTGCATGCCTAGGTGCTTCATTTTATACACCTGTGGCCATGGAAGTGATTGAAACACCCGAATTAAATTATTTGGATGGGTGAACAAATACTTTTGGCAATATATTGTATGTCCATATAATATACTGTGACGAGTCTCTCCGGCCTGATCAGCGTCGCCCTGGCAACTGGTGGTGATGCGGTCCAGCTG
>JAZGTJ010007846.1:3579-22070 GCA_036877575.1 Botia almorhae | reverse complement strand
GTTCTCCTGGCTGGGCCTGGTCTCTCCCGAGGTTTTGTCTCCTTTTGGAGTTTTTTTTCCTCGCCACCGTTGGCTGCAGCTCATCTGCCCTTGTACTGCCCGTGAGGAGGCTGCTGTAATCGGTTTTAATTCTGCACATATTATTAAATTCTTCTCAAACTATCTATTCATAACCCTTAATTGATTGTATAACATGCACTTGTTTCTCCTACCTGTTTCTCTTTGTCTGTGTGTCTGTCTGTCTTTGTGTGCTGTGTACATTTATCATACATGTAAAGCTGCTTTGTAACAATGTCCTTTTGTGAAAAGCGCTATACAAATAAAGTTGAATTGAAATTGAACAGTTCACTCAAGCTATACGCTTTTGTATGTACATGTGCTCCATGGGCATCGAACCAACAACCTCTGCGTTTCTAGTGCAATGCTCTACCAACTGAGCTACAGTAGCTAATCATAAAACTGCTTTAAAATTATATTATGCATAATCTGTGCTTCCACGCCCAATGGATGCTCATCAAAAGTGCATGCATGTGCCAACAACCTCTGAAGCTTAGTGCCATTTACTTGATGAACTAACCCTGGAACATAACCTGCTCCAAAGCAGAATATGTTCAAAGAGTAAGTTGCATACCCTGATACCTTAAACGTACCCAGGTAAGTCACATAACTTGCTTTCTGGAATACCCCTTAGATCAATGATAACAGTAAAAAAGAAATGTTTAACACAGATCAAAAAATATTTCATTTACATGAAGAGATCTGTGTGACACTTACTTGACTCCTCTGATGGTGAGGATTCGGGCTGATGTCACATTAAACACCCGCTCAAAGCGCTCCAACTTTTGCAGAGTCATTCTGCCAAAGACAATACAGGAACCACACCTTAGTCAAAATATGCACCTGTACACACACATAGAGCTCAACTGTGACTAATGTTGATGGAACTTAAAACTTGCTGTTCCACATTCTTGAGTCAAGCAACAGGTTCTCCTGAAAGGTTACATTCAAGATATCATCTGTTCAAAGAAAACAAAAATTGTGATAGCAATTTAATATTTAAGTTAATATAATAGTTCATTATTATATGAACTTTGTTAAACAGTATTAACACTATGAATTCACTCTGTGCAGCCAAAGTACAAAGAACCCCAGGCCGAGCCTGTTTTTTTTCAAAGTTTTCTCTTTATTAGGTGTTTGATTTTTTTACCACAACTGCCTTTGGCTTACTCAGTGTGGATTTACAGACAAATCATAATTTTCTTGAGGCTTTAAATGAAACTACTCTATGGTGAACTATGGTCTGAAGGGACATTATAATGTAAAGCTGCTTTAAAACTTTAAAATGCCTTAAAATGTGCAAATAGGACATACTTTCATTGCATCTGGACCACATGCAGTGAATGGACGAACATTTTATGGTCCTGCACTTTCGACAAAAGATATATTTTTTAAAGAAATATTTAGACCACTTTACTGTTAGTGACAGGTATCAGAAAGTGAAGAGACTTTCAACCAGCATAACAAAACAAAATTGGGGGAAAAAAACTACCCTGCCTTTAACTAGTTTGCAGGTCAATTGTGATCCTTAAACCTACTCATAATGGAAGCCGATGTCATGGTTACCAATCAGGACCACAAGCTCTGTGTCACTGGGATGGCGGAAGATCCGTTTAAAGCGTCTTACATCATCTTCCCAGTCCTATAAGTAGAGTCATGTCACATTAAAAACATTTTTACCAAAGCCACCCATACTTATTAATTAATGACTGGACTGAATTTTGCAGTTGTCAAATATAATTCTGAACTAGTTAGATATCTGGAATTCCTTCACATAAAATATTATCCCATTGACTGCTTACCGTTTATCTTTATATGCTGCCAAACCATTTCTGTTTAAACTTTAAGATGTAGTATGTAATAGCTCCTACGAAGGTAGTATCAGATTGTCACATATTAGCTATAAAAAATACACAATTTAAACCTGAAGTATTAAATTAAGTCTTTGTCTAAAATGAAATACATAAAGTTCAAAAGGAAAAAATACATTTAAAATAAATTTATTGTAAAACACAATTTACGTGCCACATGACAACTTGATATTTTTATGTAACCCTACACCGTTGGTTATTTTACAAAACATCAGCCCAAATTACCTTTGTATGTAAATGGAATTTTATTATTTACCCATTGTGAGTCATTAGATAAAATGTCAGTGTTAAGCGTTGCCATATCCCTCACCTAAGCGTACATGAGCAATAGAGCGACATAAATATGTACATATAATTTCTACTTTTTCTTCACTTATCTTAGACATAAAAGAAACTATAGCAAAAGTCTCTCATTTTATGTGCCATATTCTCTTATAAACAGATAAAATTATAAAATTGTATCTATATAAAATTTCTATAAACGTAAACGGAGCAATTATAAACTGCTGCTGTTTTGCTTTTATGTTTGTCTTTTGTGCTGTTTCGCTGTGTACTGTACCTCAGTGGAACTCCACTTGCCCTCATCAAACACATCTCCTAAAATGAAAACGGCTTCTGGATTTAAAAGCCAAAGAGAAGTCTGGAAAGCTCTTTCCATCTGCCACTCTCTTCGAAAAACAAACAATGTCAGAGTCATAACGCTTGTAATAAACACGTAGAAATACTAACCTTCTTCTGAGATTACCTTCTGAGTTTGTCGAGCCAGTGTCCTCTTATGGCTCCTAGTAAATGAGTATCAGATAAGAATAACGCTCGAACATCTGAATCTGAGTTTGAACGAGGCCATGAGCATCGCCAAATAACAGCATAATAGATCAAATATTCTGAGAATATAAACACACTGAGCAGCGCCAGAATGAGCGACACGGCGAATCTTAAGCTCGACATAGAGATCATCGCATGAATATAAACACATCCACACAGAGAGAGCAGGACACGCGTTAAATCTGATGGCGCGAGAACAAGCGCTGCTCGTGTTCCCACAACATCTTACTCCTGGCTGTATTTAACTTATAACGATGTTTACACCACAGTAACGCATCCAGAGCCACGAAGCATCGCCATGTAATTTCTCATGAAATTGAAATAACCATTGATTAAAATGAAGTCGGTAAATAACAGATCGCGATTTTTTAAAGCCTTCTCTCCGAGGAACAACCGACGTTTTCTAGTTTTGCTCTCTCTCTCTCTCTCTCTCTCTCTCTCTCTCTCTCTGTGTGTGTGTGTGTGTACGGTTGTGTGGGGCGTGCTGAATGCTCAAATACATCACACTACTACACGTCTGTGACTAACGCATTTAAAGTGACACCAGTGGTCAGCCATGATATTAAAAATATCGCTGCAAGCAGCAATTATTGGGGTTCAAGCGCTTTAAGACTTTTGACTGCATGTGCAAAAATATATTATGTATTACGTAGCAGTGATTCAGCTCTTTTCTTATTACAGTCCTTCATGTTCACTCTGATCCTAAAAAGATAAAAAGCCAGAATTTTAAACTTATCCGCTGGTGAAAGGTACACCATATCAGTTTAAATCTATATTTAAAATGAATCTCTTTAATTTAGCCTACACATAGTCCTGTGGATTTATTATTCAAATCCCTTAAGAAATTGTTAGACTCCATTAATTAAGTAAACCAGAACTAGGGACACTTCACATAAGAACAGATGTGCTGGCTCTACACTAAGCCTCTCTGTTTCATTTCCCCAAGGTTCTGTAGTCAGCAGCCTTTATCCAGATGGGATAGTACGACCCCGGGACAGGCCGACCCAGCTTCAGTTCAGTTCAGACCTGACATTAGTCCCATTTCCGGGTCAGCTAGTTGATCATCCTTATGCCAATTTAAGGAGATTACAGCCATAACCGAAGTTGCCAGGACAACACCTAAAGCTCACTGACAGCCTGAGTCAAATAAGCTCACCCACATCTCCACAAAGTTCTAATGCTGAGACATGGCTTATTTATTTCAATACATGGTTACTAGGGTACCATAAATGGTTACTAGGGTGTAGCTAAACAGTTTACAGGGTAAAACTACCCAGCCAACATTGCAGTGTGGGGCCAATGTGGGCCCCATATGGGCTTGAAGCATGGGCCCTAAATGGGTTTGTCCGCAGGTTCCATGTGGGCCCTATCTAAAGTAGCCCATATGAATCTCAGGTATAATCTGACTAGAGCCAATGTGGGGCCCAACTGGGCTACATGCATAAGACCCATATTGACCCCACTTTATGAAGCCCATGTGGTATATACAAGGGCCCAGTATGGGTTTATCAGTGGGTACTGGACTGGCCCCATGTGGTTTATGTGTGTGTTTTGAGTCATCTCACCTGGACAGTATAATTATTTTTATTTATAGTTTTATGCTCAATTCTTATTTATAATTTATTTGTGATTTTAACATTCTGGTGCTATCCCAAAAATATTTATTTTTAATTAATTCATAAAAGCAACATCAGGATTTCAGTTTAGTAAATGTCAGTGTCTATAAAGAAAAAAAAACATGAAAAAGGTGCAATTTGAAACATTTGAAGTTAAAATGCTATACAGATTTATTTTCTGACACTTTTTTCAATCACACTATTTAGGGTTTTGTAAAATGTTGAACATCAAGGGTGATAATCTTCCAACAACTGGTTTTACGTAACCAATGGTACTGTAATGAAGACGCAGAGCTATGAGGATCCATTCGCAGCTTTTATTACTCAGGTCAGACAGGCAAGGGTAATAAACAACAGCAAACAGGAATGTAATAGGTGAAACAATACTCAAGTCGATAGTCCAGGCGAGGGTCAAGGCGGGCGGCAAACAATCGTAAATCCAAAACAAGCACAGTCCAAAGGCAGGCGGCAAACAATCCAAAAACGTAATCCAAAGCAGGGTTGTAGGCAGGCAGCAAGCAATCCGTAATCCAGTAAACAGTCCAGTAATAGCCAGGCAAAAACAACAAGGAAAAACGCTCTGATATGTATGCAGGAGAACAATACAAGACATCGCACTGACAGTAGAAAAAGGAGCGTTTAAATAGTCCGCATGAGTAGAACATGTGACGTAGAATGGGGGCGGATGTAAAGCTGGACTTTAATTCTGAGAATGCCCTGGCTGCGGATGCGTTCCATGCCAGACAGCCCGGACAACGTTTTACTAGTGACATGAGGGGAGCTGCCACTAAACTAAAATTGCGGATGAAGCGGCGGTAGAAATTCGCAAACCCCAGGAAGCATTGAAGCTTCTTGACTGTCTTAGGGATCGGCCATTCGGTGACCGTCTGAACTTTCTAATCATCCATGGCTACCCCCTCTGAGCTAATAACATGTCCCAGGAATGAGATGCTGGTGCGGTGAAATTCACATTTCTCTCCCTTACCATACAAGTTATTTGCGATGAGTCGTTGTAAAACTGAATGCACGTGTTTCACGTGATCCTCCCGAGTCTCTGAGTACACTAGGATGTCATCAATATAGATAATGGCCCGTCTTTCAAGCATATCTCAAAAGAGGTCGTTCATAAACGATTGAAACATGGACGGGCTGTTTGCTAAACCAAAATGCATGACGAGATATTCGTAATGTCCGGATGTCGTTGAAAATGCTGTCTTCCACTCGTCCCCTTCTGGGATACGAATCAAATTATAAGCACTTCGTAGATCAAGTTTGGTGAAATACTTTGCTTTACGAATTTGTTTTAAGTGGAAGCGGATATCGAAACTTCACAGTGACCTCATTTAGATTACGGTAGTCGATACACGGCCTAAGACCATCGTCCTTCTTTTAAACAAAAAAGAATCCTGCAGACACCGGCGAATTATAGGGTCGGATGAATCATTTTGCTAATTCCTCCTCTATATATTGAGACATAACGGTGGACTTGGGTTAAGATAATGGGAAAATTCAACCCTTAATGGGTAATTTATCAGATTTTAATTCAATAGCGCAATTAGTGGTGTGATGAGGTGGCAATTAAGAGGCCTTAGCTTTACTAAATACTATGGCTAGATCGGAGTACTCGGGAGGGACACTATTTTCGAGCTCTGGTAGAACTTCATTCTGATGAGGGGCTTGGCCTAAAGGTTTTACATTTAATAAACACTGTTTATGACAATTCTTACTCCAACGAAGGATATGGCCTTTGCTCCAAGAAATAGTGGGCTTGTGACGTTGCAACCAGGGCAGACCCCAAATTACCGTGTGGAATTGAATTGAATCAATTGAATCTCGGTATTTTGCTCCACTCGTCCAACTCCTAACGGTCGGCCATCTAGCGCCTCCACTTCTAGAGGAGAAGAACAGAGTGTTAGAGGGAGATTATTTTCCTTGGTGAACTCTAGAGAAACAAAATTAGTTGCGGCTCCGGAGTCTATTAAAGCAAAGGTTTGTATATGTTTTCCTTAACTAATAAGGGTAATGGGTAATTGAAATATATGATAAGGTGACACAGTAGTAGAGGCTAGACTCTACCCTCTCTTGATCAGGCCGGGGTCAAGCGGGACAAGACCTCACCCTAGGTAGAGAAAACGATTGCACTGTTGAGCATCTGCAGAATCTGTTTCCTACTTCAGCAGAAGAGATTTTGAGGGTGGAGGGGGCTAAGACTTAATGAGATTGGTATATTAAAGCTTTCAATATAAGGTGATAAACTGTGAACATTGAATACTGATTGGTGAATAGCAGATGCTCAGATGAGCATGGGCCAATGACAACTGGAAACACCCTAAATGTATCATATATAAGCTTGATGCAAACACTCAACTTTTGAGATCTTTAACCCATCATCAGAAGCTTTACCTTTTCATAACTGATCTCCCTTGCAAGAAATAAAATATTACTCTGACAAATCTCTCATTCCAAAAACAGAAGATTTTCCACAACAAAATAGCAATATTTAAAAAAAACAGTTTGAATAAAGGAGGGAGAATGTCTCACCAGCAATCCATCAGATATGCATGTACCAGAATACACGGAACCAAACCCTCCTTGCCCCAGCATTGGACCTTGTATTTATGGCAGTCCTTTAAACATGTTAAGGTTACTAAAACTGTAAGATAACAGTAATTGGCTACATTTACACAATCTTAATTGTTAAGTCACTGGGTAATGTGAGCAGACTCATTCACATTTAGGCATTTGGCAGATGTTTTTATCCAAAGCGACTTACATTGCATTATACTACACATTGATCATTATACTTTGAGTATGTGCAATCCCTGGGATCGAACCCATGACCTTGGCGTTGTTAACACCATGCTCTAACCACTGAGCTACAGGAAAGCAAAGACTCTGGAGACATGTTATGGATAAGCCTTACCTTTGCGAACTCCTGATGCCATTTTGCCACCGCCTTAAGATGATGTGAATGAGGCCAGTGCAGAGGTAAGAGGTTAGAGTATACTGAGAGTATATTTCCCTTTAACAAAATTAAATGCACATAGCATAAAATCATGTTAAATAGGAAAACATGTATGTTAACTACATGTCATTATAAACTCTCAGAGATATCTGATGTCCCAAAGGCCAAAGCTTGCAGACAGGAAGAGATTTCTGTTACCAAGGCAACAACATGGAAAACTTTGAGGGTGTAGCCTAAAAGTGTGACAAACAAATGGCCTCTTAACAGTTTAGGTTTATATACAGTATACAAACTATTTACAACAATTCACAACAATCATTCTTACTTGCAACAATCATTGTCAGAGACAACATTATACAATGGCCCTTCACATATGTATGAACAGACTGAAATACTAAGATAGAAGAAGAATAGAATCTTGGCCCCTATTTTATGAAGTGAATAAAGGAAAGGAAAGGATGTGACGTGAGGCCAAGTATGGTGACCCATACTAGGAAATTGTGCTCTGCATTTAACCCATCCAAGTGCGCACACACACAGTAGTGTGTGTACAAGATGAACTTGTAGAAAAATATGTAAATTTCAGATTTAATTTATAACAATAAATTAAGACCTACTATTTATCAATCAGATTTTTTAAAACTTTATTCCCGTTTCCTAATCTGCCAAGATATCACCCATATTTTTTCATCAGGTGTATCACACTCCCTACCAGAATTCATACGCACATTTACACTATCCATAAGATGTTTCCATTTGAAACAACAACAGATAGGACAGCGAACTAGGAGTAGCAGAGTATGATCCCAATGCAACGTCAGCTTTCACTAATGAGTCTAATGCTTCTAAATTTACTACCGTTTAATCTAAAGTGTCAATTTTAGAGTTAGTAATGTCTATGACGATATGTACTGACTGTAAATAAATATAAATGTATTACAGTTACATATGTAACTGTAAGTGCAGAGGAGAAGATCAAAGTTGAAAGGTCATGCAGGTCCATGATAGTCAAGCAAAAGTATTTTACCAATAAAACAATTATCTTTAAAAAACAACTTCAACTCTTCAGGTTTAGATTTTTTATAATCTATAATAAGATTACAATTTTAGAATTTTAGAATACAATTTTAGATTTGAAGATGACTGAATTCTCTTCCAGGAATGACTGCCAGGACGTCTCCAGTTTGTAGCTTGCGGCCAGGGATGTAGGTTTGGAATTTGTTGCAGGCAAATCCTAGGATCGGGTTCCAGGGCAGGTGTGGACACAAGTGCAATATATATGTCTTCTATACTTTCTGTCATACTGATTTATGCCCAGCGATTAAAAGGTGATCAGATAAGAGTAATGTCATGGGCCACCTGTTCATTGTAACCAGGGATGGCGCGCAATGTCCTGTAAGCTGGAGCAATCGTCTGGGTTTGCCCTAAGACACCATCTGATCAACTGTTGACCTTCTGTTACATTAAAACAGTACTTGTCTTGAAAAATACAAAATATCAAATGACTCCCTGGTTTAGACATTATAGCATCATTTTATCAGTCTTGTTGTGGAAAATGAAATGTTTGCTCTATCTTGCCTATAGAAAGGTTTTTAGGCAGCTGCAGTTTGAGGGTGTCTCGTCTTCTCCTGAAAGGGAGTTTACCACACGGAACGTTGTATAGTGTCACTCCCAGGGAGCAAACTGTAGCTGGTCCTGCATGGTACTTCCTGTACAAGAACCATTCAGGAGGGGCTTCCACAAGCTGGAGAATGTTGGGACAGGCCAGACCTGAATTCACCTGCTTCATCAATGCCACCTTAATGGGCATTAAACCATGGCCATCCTGCAATGGTAGAAGAATTTGAAGAGCAAATGTTACAAAATATTCATTTATTTTTATTAGTGACAAATCCTGATGTATGATGACATCAAATAGACTTTTTAAACTCTTAAATATTTAGGTCACACTTTAAAATACACACACACTATTCTTGCATTTTCGCATTTTAACTTCAAATGGTCCCAATACACAACAACCAAACATGTATCACATTGCACGTTTAACAAAGTTTAATGCACAGATATTGTCCAAACATTTTTTAAACAACATTGTGTTTTTTGATTTGCAATCTAACAATGTCCTGTCTTGCAAAATCAAAATGCACTTTTAACAAGCAAATTTTGTCAAATGTTTTGCTTAAAAAGTGTGCTTTATTTCTTCCAAATAAATGATGTTTGGTTGGATATTTGTTGTCTAATGTCTAAAAACATTCATACATTTTTATGCCAAGCTTAAATGTGCATAAATGTAAATGTAATTAAATGTAAATGTTTTTGGAGGTCGCTGCATATGTGTGTATGCAAACCAAAAAGATATCAACTAACCACGACTGATTCAAAGTGCAACTTACAAGATCTAGCTCCTCTTCTACCCAATCTTTAGCGACGTATTTAATGGACCAAAAAACAATGCCAATGAACTTAGACCCTGTTTTGGCATTACCTAAAAACTACTACACATTGCACAAGAAATGTGTGCGTTATTGTTTAGTTGCTTCACTTTAAAAGCCTCCGCTACAAACATGAGTGTAGACCTAGATGTAGTTACATTTGTAGTAGTAAAGAAGCGTAAATTTACAGAGCATCATCAGTGGTGTTATCAGGAAGCTTTCAAAGAACTGTACACTTGCTAAAAATCTGTTGCTTATGGGCTTCTAAGAATATTCCTAAAGACAGTTTGAATTCAGAAGGGAGAGAATGGAACAAAACCCTCCTAGCATTGGACCTCGTATATATGGCAGTCCTTTTAACAGAAATGTGTTAAGAAATGTGTACAGTAAAACTGTAAAATAACAGTAATTGGTCGCATTTACATAGTCATGATGTTAATTGTTAAATCACTGTTCAATGTGAGAAGACTCTGGAGACATGTTATGGATGAGCCTTACCTTTGCTAACACTCTGGCCTGGTCTGCCATATGAGGTTAAGGGCTGTAGTTCCTCCGGGGCTTGCAAGGCTGTGTGCTGCTTGGGCTTCTTCTGCAGTTTCCCACTGTCCTGTTGATCAGGACCTTTTATTTTCTGAGCAACTGGGAGAATGTTGCTGTCTCCACCAAATAATGATGAGGGCCACTTAGGAAGTGGTGTGTAACTCAATGGCAGAGTTACAGTTGGCTCAGAGGGGTCATTAACCTGTCCCGTGACCTCCAGATGCTGTTTTGGTTTCTTCTTAAGATGTTCGTTGTCGTGAACATCTGCACCTTTTCTTTTCTGGCCTTCTTCATTGGACTCAACTGCTAATGTCAATGAGGCCAGTGCAGAGGTAAGAGGTGCTATGAAGCTACTGAGATCTTGAGTCCCTGGCTGGCTTGGCTTTGACAGGGGTTTCGGAAAAGGGGACCCCCTCCCTTTTCTATCAACCTCCTGATAGGCCGCCTGGGTAAAAGTGACACTCCTGGTCCTCTGCGCTCATTCTCCTGAGAATGAATGAATTCACTCCAGTGAAGGATGGCTAAGGCTAAAATAATAGCAGCAGTTAAATTTCTATTTTATTTTTACCATTATTACACTTGATTGTACAGTGTTTACATTACATCAAGAAGAGTATGTCAGGGTTAGTGCAAACTAAGTGGAACAAATAGAAAAATAGGACATTTACTTTAATTATTATATTATTATGGCAAGGACCAATGAAACTTTAGGCGTTGCACTGCAAATGTTTTTTTTAATGTTTCTGCTTTGAACCATTATACAAAGCAACAATAATCAATAAGCAAAAATAATTAAAAATACCCACTGCGCAAAGACACGTCCAAATGACGTCTTTTGTACGTCGTTTTTTAACGTCTAAATTTGGTCCCCTTAAGGCGCAGACTGTGACGCCAGATGACGTCTTTTTTTCAACATCTACCGAACGTCCAGTATTGACGTCCACAGGACCTCTGTATAAGGGCTAACTGTAGGTCAAATGTAGTCGTTGTGGATGCATTTTCTACATCAAACTTAAACTTATTTTTGACATTTTATACTGCTTATAGGCTCACATACATAACTGTAGTCACATCACAACTCAATCACCACTCATTTCCATCTTTATTGTTTTTAATTGGCACAAACATCACTAATAAGCTATTATTTATTTATTATTTATATGATATTTATATTTAATATGTATATGATATAAGTTGAACAATAAAATTTAAATGTATATTGTGGTAAAATTGAAACAAGCAACTATACTAAAAACAGGAAAGACAAAGCACAAAAGATTCTCCAAAATGATCAGTCCTGAGTGACTGCTGTGTGTCCTCCACCTCCACTTCGTTGCGGTGCATGTTTCAGATGCTCTGAAGCGGTCATCCTCATAAAGTCCTCTGTGGCTGTGGCATTAAATTTCATGACTGCATCTGCACAAGTACAAAAAGACAAATGATTAGAAATATGCAAAGGCAATCTGCAGTCATACACAAGTCCCCATATTTATAAGCAAAAACTATGCATCAACTGCCAATACTGGACTAACACAAAACCATCTCACCAAGTTAAAATTGCCATGGTAGACAGGAAGGAAATGTTTTGTCCAATCAAATCATTATTCACAGGCTGGCAGGAGCTAATTATCTTTACTTGGTCAACATGAAATATGGGCTTACCTTTTATTGCTCTATAAACCTGTGACTTCTCCAAAGACTTCTTGCCCTTTTTCCCCTTCCCCTTCATATTGAATTGCACCATCAAAGCATTAGTGAAAAGCCTAAAGAAAAGTAAATGACATTTATAAATTAACGTAAATGATATGTAGGACTGACATTATGCATTTCATAAACCCTTTATACTACATCCCCTCCTTTTATCCCTCAACAAACAACAAATCTCCTTCTCAAGAACAGCTGGTCTATAAGCTCACAATGCATTGTTGTGAACGTGTTATTGAGTATTTTTAATTGAAAAAATGCAAAAAATAATATATAAATATACAATTTATATATAAATAAATAAATGTGTACACAAGGGTTAAGGAAGAAAAAGGCAAATGAACACATGCAGAAAAAAAACACACACTGAAAACCACCTTAACATTTCACACACACACAACTGTATGTACACAAACATGCCTGTCAAGGACTTTGTGGACACAGTCCTTGGTGTTCTTCCCTCCAATTCTTGCAATCTGTAGAACCTGTTGGAATAAATTTATGATAAAGTTGACTGATACTCCCTAGAGAAACCTAACAGTGTACGAGTGCATGGTATTGTGTTATGCTAAGCTATCAATTACATCCAGAATTGTAAAACCTATCAGGGTATCAAAGGCTTGTGCATCACAGAGGAGTTGCTCCCCTCTCTCAAAATCCTCTAAAGTCTCCATCCTTTCAATGGGCATGGCTGAAGTGGCAGGTTGTGCTTGTTTATAGCAATTGTGGAGGTCAACCAGCATGTTTAAAACCTTTTTCTGGTACACTGAAATAAACATTTGATTATGATGGTTACCTCCAATTAGAATAACACGGCTAGCAAGTTGGTTCACAGTAGTTTTTTTTTATAATCAGCTTCAGTGTTTGTTAATAATACATTAGTGTTGAAGTTTAATAAAAAAAAAAATCTGACAAATGTTATCTCACATGATAGAAACCACCCTACAGTTGACGGTAGAAAAACAAGCCACTGCTATAATTGAAAAGCAGTTTGTGAGGACAGAGGGAACAGTAGAGGAAGAGAGCCAGTGGTACTATAAGAAATGTTAGTCTCTCTCTTGCTCAGTGTCTTGTCCTCTCACACTACCAATAAAGCAATACTAACCATCCTAAGGTAATGGGAACGTCCATCTTCCGTTCTCGGTCACTGCATCTGCACCACAGAAAATCTGTTTTAGAAATTACCAAATTACAATTTTTAATAGATTTGGGTCACATTAGAAGATAAATAATAAATCTAATATTGTAACAATTAGGGGTGCACCGACACTACTCACTAAATTGCAAAGTGCTTAGATGAAATTTGTTCTTCGACAACTCACCATGCCTTGGCCTTTCATAAGGGGGGCTGGTGAGATCACCGTGCCATGATCTTTCATCATGACTTGGCAGGGGGCCTGGATGCATCACTACAGGATCTGTAATTGTATCTGGAGGCGTCACTATGCCGTGATCTGTCATGTTTGGATTTGCCAGCATGTCTCAAACCATCACTGTGCCTTGACCCATCACGTCTAGACCTGACGGTGTGCCTCGAATAATCACTGTGCCATGACTTGGACCTGGACCTGTATCTGGAGACATCACTATGTCTGGACCTGATGCTGGATCCACCACTGGACCTAGTTAAATTTATATTTATTTTAATCACCTGGACATTTTTAACTTACATAATACAATACCACTGCAACAGACTAACTCCTACTGGTTGGCCGCCAACAAGGGGCTGGAGACCAGTAGAAGACAGTCGCTACTGACGCTGTGCCTTATCCTGTTTCTTTACCTTGACCGATAGCCATCACTGGCGCAACCTCTTTCTACATGTCCAGATCCTGAAGAACACAATGAAAATGTTTTACATTTCACAAGGCCTGGAGAAAAAAAGTGACTTTAAAGTGTGATGAGATGAATACTCACTCGAAAGGTCTCTTTGCAGAGGGGCTGTGCTTGCATATTGAGAACCTGAAAAAGGCCAAGAATATTCAAAGATGCATTATTGAAATGAAAGGTGAGCATTAGTTGTGATGGATACTTACTGGGTGTCGAAGTTAACACTCTGTCCTGAATAGACTTTTGAAATTGTTGGTGCAATGGATAAAGTGAATACTCACTGGACATTTCCCGGCACCGAGATCCTGCAGATTTCCTAGATTTCCTAGATCCTAGATCTCCAGAGTCTGAAATACATGAAATGTATGATACATGTTGTGAATACTTAAGTCTACGAGTCTTGAATGGCCTTTAACTTTGTGTAATGGGATGGTTGGTGCAAGGGGAGAAGTAAATACTCACGATGAGTCGACATTTCCCTGGCCCCAGAACTGTCTGCACACCCCTGAGGGGCAGTCGTGGCCTAATGGTAAGAGAGTTGGACTTGTAACCCAAAGGTTGCAGGTTCGAGTCCCAGGTCCGGCAGGGATTGTAGGTGGAGATTGTGAATTACCAGCACTCCCTCCACCCTCAATACCACAACTGAGGTGAGACCCTTGAGCAAGGCACCGAACCCCCAACTGCTCCCTGGGCGCCGCAGCAATGGCTGCCCACTGCTCCGTGTGTGTGTTCACTACTGTGTGTGTGCGCACTTGGATGGGTTAAATGCAGAGAACAATTTCCGAGTATGGGTCACCATACTTGGCCTCATGTCACGTCCTTTCCTTTTTCCTTTCCCTCTTGAACAGTCATGGCTTCATCTTCAGAGGCTAAAACACATGAATCAGACTGTAACTATCATGTTGTTTCCACAACACATTATTATGCTTTATAAGTTGTCATCAGTACTCACAAGCGTTGTGTAACATGTTGGTGTCCTGAATGGGCTGCAGCTTCTTTGGTGCAGTAGGGTAACCGGGCAGTTTGACACCTATAAAGAGGCAATATGATGTAAAAACAAGCATCTCCATATTCTTAAAGTCATTTATAATTCCAGTTTCAAAATGAATAAAATTCTTAAGTTCATTATAGAAAACCATTACCCCTGATGCTCTCCTCCTCATCTGAATCTGTAAATTCTGCAAAAATTTGTTCATAAACATTGATGTCTAAAATTTGAGGCCCAATTTGTGTCAATAGATTACAAATGTAAAAAATTACTTGAGAATGAGAAACATACCATTTCTTACAAAATCCTCCGGAAGTCCTTTTTTAGTGCGGTTCCTCTTTGATCTAATCGCCACCTCTTCCTTATCAATATCCTCCTCCTCCAGAACCAGTGGTTCTCAATTTTTTTAATTTCAAATCGCTCATAACTCTGAATGAACAACTGAGACCAAATAGACCCTTATGGTTCCATTAGGTTACATTTGTTCACTCTCAAAAGTTACAGACCTATAGGACTCCGACTTTGAACCCAATTAACGAATCCAGAGGGTCCATGGAACACTTTTTTGAGAACCACTGTATCAGACAATCTTATACAAAGTGAATTACAGGTGCAATGGCATGGAAAATGACTTAACCTATTCAACAATCCAAAATTGTCATGTTAGAAGTCCAGGGGACTTCTTTCGCTTCTCACGTGTTTCTTGATTTGTTACAGGTAGTTTTCAAACGGAAAACAGGAAATGTCATTTAAGGAACAGTTATAGTGACTGGCATCTTCATGGAGATGAATTAATCCATGTACATTGTACACAGGAAAAGTCTTGCCATACAGGTCATCTTTCCTCTCAGTGCAGAAATTACATCTTTTTGCTTCACAGATAAACAACAGATTTTTGGGCCACGAGTCAAGTAAATTAACAGGCGTCTAACTACTCCCAAGCAGACCATATGCATATGCATATCCAACACAAATGAGCTAACACAAGGAACTCCTGCAGCAATGAAGGGGCTTGCATCAGTTTGGTGGTTCCTGTACTCTACTCTGGAGAAACTGTCATCTGTTCGAGAAGTGCATTCCTGTTCACTGAGAACTATTCTTCCCTCAACACGAGTACCTCTGATTAAACATCTTTCACAACTCTCATATGAAGTATGACCCTTAATACATTTAAGATATGCCCTTGCTGGTGCATCACAGATCAGAGCATCAATGTTGACAGTGTAAGTCTGGCCTTCATAAACTATACCATTTTCTTTGAGATGTTTGTACTCGGTCACAAATTCTTTAAGATACTCCTCAAGTGGACTTGGCTTGTGTAGCCCACTAAACATAGCTACAATAAATGGATCAAAATGGCCACACTTCACGAGTATTGGCCAGAATTGGACACCACTGCTTTTAAAAAGTGGAATGCCATCAATGTTTACATTGAGGTGAACATCATTACTCTCCATCTGACTTAAATAACGGCGGATCCCCTTTTCTAAGCCGTAGTATCTGTACTGGCCACCACATTTAGGCTCTGTTGTGTTACACTGTGGTGTATCAAGGAATGTCCTGCAATCCACAGGCAATAGGTGCCCTTTCTTTCTTAATATGGACAATAATCCATTAAGTGCTCGGTGTGTCAATTTGTGCTCTAAGGCCCATTGTCTTAGGTCATCTTCAAAGCTGCTGGTCAACTCAGCTTCATCATATCCCAGCTAACATTGGTCCGACGGCAACGTCGTGTCTCTGGCCAAAAATAGTCGCGGTAGGACGGCATAAATCCGTAAAAATATGTAACACAGAACTCTTTCTAAAAATTCATTCAGATACGTTTGTACATACCTACAGTTCTCTGGGGTTGCATATATAATTGTTATTTTAAGTTTTAGCTCCGTTTAGTTCAATACATAAACATTAGACGTCTGACGGACGTGCAGATTATGTCTATATTGCGTCCGTCGGTCCAAGACCGATTCTGCACGTCTAAACGACGTGCAAACTAGGTCCGCTATTTGGAAGTCTAACCAAGACCCAGTTTGGACGTCAATATGCAGTTCAACATTTGAACGCCGGACTACGTAACTTTTTTTGACGTCTAAAACATGTGCAGGTAATTGACATTAATGAATGTAATATTTATTGAAAAAATATCAACATTGTTATCAACATAGTTAATGAATATCAATGTAGGTTATTTGCGATTAAACATTATTTGTTATTTAATTATTTATTGAGTACATGTTTTACATTTTACTGCTTTTTCTCTTATTTACTTGTTTATTTGTATTGTCTCTGGACCGGTTTGTGTCATATCGTCTCCGATTGTGTTTAACATCAAGGCAAATACAAAACTGTAGGTCAGAAAATTAAGCATTCTAATTTTTGATTTAGCCGAACGCTAACATTGCAGTGGTGGAGCTTGCGTTTGATAGGCTGCACGTCATCATAACCCAATCAGTAAACGACACTCTAACTGGCTGAGGCAACAAGCGAAATTGGCGGTTGAAAAACGGCTGTGTTTTACTGAAGCAAGTGGCTGCTCGGCTCTGTTCAGCTTCCATTAAATCAAATCAAATCGGTCCAAAATCATCCTGTTTTACTCAGTTGAAGGTAAGTTCGGTCCGCTTAGTTAATGTATTTATAGTGTTAGTTAGCTGTTTTAATTAGTTTTCTTGTCTTAACTAAACCTGCTGTGGCTAAATTACAATTAGCATTGCATCTCTAAGTGATTAACAACACGACAGTATTCCCTTCCAAGATACAATATAATCATATAACGTGCAGTTTGATCTGTTTCTTTGAGAGTTAATTCAAAGCACAACGTGACTGTACCATTTACTACAACATATTTTGTGCATATTACATTTTTTTTAATTAGTCTTCCATTTGTTAAACTGCTACTATTCAAACATGAAAATAGAAATAGTATAATGTAGGTAATTCTGAGTATGTAGCAAATTTCTCAAAGCTTTACATTAATTTTAAGTAGACATTATTCAATCAAGAACATAACCAAAGTAAAGGATAAAAGTGAACACATATGTATATTTATAATCTTTTATTTATTATTTCAAAATGTTTACGATCATTTTGTTTCTCCACAAGCACCAGAAGCATTGTTATTATTATTGTGGCAGTACTGAATTTTTTGAACTGAAACAGTTTTTCAGTACTTTTAAACAGCTATAAACCAAACAAGTCCAAAACAAAAATAATGTATTACGGTAAACGCACATGTAAATGTCTTTTCAAACAGCTCATTTCTTATAGCCACCATCCCCAGCTCATCCTGGAGCGTGTTTTAGGTGTTCCGCTATTGCTGTATCAATTTCGGAGTCTGTGGCAGTTGGACTCCACCTCTTTAGAGCATCTGAGGGAAGAGAGTATGAATATTTTAAAGAAAGAAAAACAATGGCAAAATTTGTGTTAAATGCCATGCACTTATTTTGAAAATGCCTTTATGGTTATACAACTACATTTAAAATACAATGAAACAAGACTTTTCCATTTCATGAAAAAAGCATTAGTAACAAGTAAACAATAAGTATTATATGTTATTTTATTTTATAACTTCTCGTTCAGGCTCTGGTTCTCTCCAGACTGGACTACTGCAATGCCCTCCTTGCAGGGCTTCCGACTTGCTCCATCAAGCCCCTGCAGTTGATTCAAAAT